>JAPTYR010000006.1:33365717-33375907 GCA_029814505.1 Siphamia roseigaster | reverse complement strand
ACAAACAAACAAACAAACAAACAGACAAACCAACGCCAATGAAAACATAACCTCCTTGGCGGAGGCAATAACAAACCCCAATAATTAAACTACCATACCCTTACACAGAAATCTAAAATCATTCATGGTTCTAACACTAACAACAGCGCAGATGGTTCAGACTACAGAGTGAGTGTTAGTTCAGATAAACACACACCTTTTCATTAATCGTGCTTTTTTCCCCCACTGTCTTTCAGGGCTCTACCATCGTTTCAGTTGTTCTATATTGTTCTTCTAGAGTGAATCATATTAAAAGGAAGGTCCCGAGAGTTGATTTTATCCAACATTATGTGTGCTACAGCAGCTGGACTTCAGCCATTAGAGTGTGAAGTCTATCACGTGAAAATGAAATGCTAATAATATTAAGGTTTAATAAAGAATTGGATAGAGACCTAACATGCGCTTCTATAATTATCAATAAGATGATGTTTACATTCAGTAGTTTAGAAAAGTGACACATGAAATGACAATGACAAACCATCTGTTGTACAGATCTACAGATTTCTGTTATTTATTACATGTGTATCAGTTCTCTGACTCTGGTCCCAAACGTCTTTATCCCAAGGTTAGAAATATCCAGGCCTGGTGTCCTGGGTCTGAAAAACCTGTTCCCCTGAAGTCTGCTCTCCTGAAAACACAAACATGGACAATGGGAGAAAATACCGGATAATACAGTGGCAAACTCAGCATGTTAGCACTCGCATGGATGCTAAACTCATTAAAAACTCATCATTAGCAAACTCAAACCTCCAACAGAGGTGTTATTGGATGAGTCGGTTCTTACAAACACCAAGTTACAGAAATGTCACGTCTGTTAACTCATTATGAAAGATAACTTTAATGAACTTTTACTGTCAGAGCTCAACTCTACGGAAGCTAACCTGTGGCTGAATTAGAAAAGGCTTCAACACCGATTAGCAAAACACCTTGACTGATGAACTTAACTGAACACCAGGTTCAACAAAACTACTACAGTAAAACCCACTGAGAACCACATTAGTACTGACATTACTGTCCCTTAGAAAGTCCATCATTGTAGTTATGGTTGTTAAATTTCCAACAGCTGGACAAACAGGGCTCTAAATTAACTGTCCATCACCAGCCAAAATCTTACTAAGATCTTACTAGCCAAACACACACTCACTAATGGGTGAAAGTGGCTCGTAAAGTGGTCTTCTCAACCAGCCGAACTGAAATTTCACCAGCATTTGACATGTTGGCTGGTATTAATTTAGAACCCTGTGGACAAGCTAGTTAAATGTCAGGCTACAGTTGAAAACCGAACATAACAGTTGTTTAAGATCTGAATGTGTACAGACAATGACCCTAACCAATGACCACAATATTTACAACATACATGTCCGCTAATACATACAATACACTTGATAATGTGAAAGATAAACACTATCTTTTTAACTTACCACTAGTGTTGCTGGGTCAGCTGCAATGTTTGGAACCATTAACCCCTCCATGACCTGGAAGAAGGAGCATATTTATTTTACAATGGGAGTCTATGGAAGTGTCACTACTCATATATGTCAAGGACTCTGGTTGGGGTGACACACAGTCACCAAGATGACAATCATTTTCAACTGTCATCTTGTTGAGAAACTTCATGTACAGTGCCCTTGATGGTGTCTTTCTCTCCCTTAATGGGCCAATTCCATCAGAAGAACAACTGATGACTATTTTGCTAGAAAACTAAATTTCCTATCACAAAAGTGTTTCTTTTGTCAATTAAATGGTACCTGTAGTGAATGTTCAATAGACCATGTATAATACTAACGGTTCCATCCGTTAACTTACGTTATAGCCAGGGTGACCATTCATCTGGATTTCGTCCGGACAGTCCGGTTTTAGAGCAGTCTGTTCGGACTTCTGACTCCTGACTCACGTCCTCACTTTTTACATTTTGTCCTCCTTTCGGACCCTCATCCGCCACCATTGCATCAATCTTCAGAAATTTTTGCCTGCGATGTTCACAGTCAAAGATAGCCTACAGGGATCTACTATTCAAACATTCGCGCTGCGCGTGCAGCTGATGATGCCTCTGATTGGCTGGAACCTGCTGTCACTCAAAAGCTGCACTCACATGATTGATTGATTTATGCTCCTCTGAGCTCCGAATGAAGAAAGAGCCTTAATGATGCCTATGGATGAGCAAAGGAACGCTCTACATTATTGTTGTTCAGTAATGTTTATAGTAATGTTGTTTTTTATCAACATTTCTGTGGATAAGGTTATAGATCATATGTAAATTACTTGTTTGACTGTCATTTTTTATGTTTTTCTTTTTGATATTTTTGGATGAGCATAAATGAACACGTTTTGTTTTTTTGTTGGAGAAGTTCCTGTGGACAAGCCATGGCCAGTATAGTTGGACAAATGACAGTAGGCCTACATGTTTCTTTATTTCATTTTTCAAGTTTTTTCCTTTTTGATGCTTTTTTCCAAGTGAATATATTCACTTTTAGGCAAATTTATTATGGCATGGAAAAGACTGTGTTTTATCAGTATGTATAGATGGACACAACTCTTTACAGTGACTTACAATGTTGTTTTATTTCTTGTTGATATGGTCTTGACCATCATTTTCCACATTTTTTTTTTTTGATGGGTGTTCCAAGTTAATAAACGTAATATATAATACGTTATTCATAAGTTGTTTTTCTTAACTCCCCAAAACAATGGTGTCCTAACTTTAGGGCCTTTGTCCTCACTTTTGGACACGTGTCCTAATTTCCAGAGTCATGACGGTGGTCACCCTATACATACCGGCTGCATTTTCCTCCTCCGGATCCTCGCAAGCCTCCTCCTCCTTCTCTGGTTCGTACATATACCCGTTTGCACAGACATAATCCAAATAACAGGCCATGGTTTTGCTCCTTCAACGCTGTTTTCATCTGTTTGTTGATGCACTGACCAACCGCTGAACACGCTGTTTACTTGTACATGTTAACCCACACTGTAATAAACAAAAAGTTGAGTCAACTTAAAAAAGTATCACAACTGGCTGCAAAGCTTTTTTGAGTTTACTCAACTTTAAATGTTTTTGTTGGGCCAAATCATTTGCAGAAGTTGGGAAAAATATCCAGCATGTTTTATGTCTACTTTTTTAAATGAATAAGAAGAGATGCAAAGTTTAACTCAGTCCAACTGAGAAGAATTACTTTACCAAACTAATAATTAAAAGTTTACTGGACTTATAGCCATAATTTCTGTCACTTATTAAAAGTTATTGTCCTAAAATAAGACTAAAGAGTTGAATCAAAGGACACTTACTAACATAAGTTGGCACAATTTATTTTTAAGTTGCGTAAACTCAAAAAAGTATTGCAGCCAGTTGTGATGCTTTTTTAAGTTGAGTCAATTGTTAAAAGTCAATGCTTAAAATTAGCATTTGAAAGTACAGTACAATTTGGGGGAAAACTTGTTCAAGTTTAATAAAATCATCATCATTCCTTTTAACACATTCATAATGGAGCTCAACAGTGTCAGCTGAACCCACTCTGGCAGTATAACTCAAATAAACCTTTTAACAAATTTAAAACAAGTTTAAAAAATAATAAAGCAACAGTAAACCAGTGGGGTCCAGTGACCCACAAGGGGACTTTCAAAGCTTGACCACAAATCATTCACATGAAAAAAAGGTTTGAAATGAGCTTTATGTGTAGTTGTTGAATTATAATCAAGTAATATAATCATGTTTAGCCTATTTGTATATCTGTTATATTTGTAATGTCACTTTCCTTATTTATGTATGAATAAAATGACAAATTTACTATTTTTTAAGAATAAAATCCTTAATTCAAAAGTGAGAACAATTAATCTATTTCTGGCAAACAATTATATGAAATCGTATAAAATCCCACATCGGTAAGGCTCTAATATATATAAGAGACAGAGAGAGAAAGAGAGAGAGAGAGAGAGAGAGACTTGGTTGGTTGTTTCAGAGTAGGTGACTTGCCTAAGAGCTTGTGGTGGCAGCTGTAAGTCACGGTGGAGAAAAACCCTGTACTGGGTGGTGGTGGTGGGGGGGGACTCTGGACACATCATATCCTCTTGCACGGTAGGTTTGACCTGCTGGATGATCTTGATAGAGCCACCATTTATTTAATTCATATGGATACACTAACATCACCTGGTATACCTTATCTCAGTGATGACCAAGTCATATATTTGGAATTGGATTAAGGTGATTCCACTAAAAGAGGATAGTACTGACAGTAAGGAAGGTGTGCAGACTACCCGAATAAATATCACCAACTGCATATCTACTTTTAACCTTCAGAAGTTGAAAACTGTATTACCTATCACCATGTGAGGACTGTGTGTTGAAGTAACTTTAAATATGATTTGGCTTTAGGCTACTTCACAAGTCAGTTGCAGCAGACTGACGTATAACCGGCCTTTTTCACATAAGACATTGAATTTCTCAAAAAGAAAAATGCAGGTAAATCCTAAATTAGGATCCTGACATTGCCCACACTGCCTCACTGTCACAGTGCAAAGTAGCTATCATTAATATTATCACCACCATTGCTGCTCATAAAACACTGAGAGTGACTACTGTGAAAAAAAAAAAATACATCCGGCTTTTTGCTTCAAAAATGACCAAATGTTAACAATATCTTAACACTACATTAATGAATGAATTAAACAAATGAAAATGCTGGTTTATTTAACCAACTGTAACTTCATAAGCCCAGTTGCTCTCGGAACAAAGGGCAGCCACAGTTCCATCCAGAGATGTCACATTACCAAAAATTCAGTAGTAATTACTAATACCACTAAAATTACACGATTCTCGATACCAAAGTTGATATCACGGTAAAAAAAAAAAAAAAAAAAAAAAAAAAAGTTCATCATAATATTAAAACTATATACTGACAGCCAAGTGCCCTTGCACAGGTAACTCCTTGAAAAACAGATAAATGGTGTTTTTTTGTAGCCCTACATGTATAGTTTAAGTTTGGTTTAAATCATTTTTCTTTCTGCACAGTCCATTGACCATTATAAACCACCTGCCAATTTGCACTGACTTTTAATAAGAGTGTAGGAGTTCATTTATTTATCTATTTGTTTTTGTATTCATTTTTCTGTCAGTTGTGTTTTATATGTTGTTATTGTATTTAATGTGTCTCTTTCTGCTTTAGAATCTTTTTGTAACTATTTTATCACACTATGTACTTTACTCATATCTTTGTGCAGTACTTTGTTTCTGAAACTTGACTTTGACCACGTTCACTTGAACTATACATGAATGTGCATTTGTGTGTAAACTGTATGGCTATTTTTTGTTGTGATGTTTATGCAGTATTCTTTGTTCCTAAACTGCATTGGCTGTTTATTATTATGATGGTCATGCAGAAAAAAAAAATAAATGAAAGAATAAATACCCAAATAATTCCATAAATGATTAGGTTTTAGATGTCAAAGCATGCATATCACTGTGTGATAAACCAGAGATAATTATGTAAATCTACCCTGCATGCCTTGGTTGCAGGCTATTTTAATAATGCTAAGCCTAAAGTTATTTTCAGCTTCATCATACTGCATTGCTGTCTCTGTAACAAATCCACAATAACATAATAAATGGAAAAACAAATCTCATTTATAGCCTTTGACAGCATGCTTAAATTTCACATCACAGACCTGCTTTGTGCTCTGTGTTTAGGCACAGTACAGTAGTGAAATTGTAAAACATACAGCTACTTTTATCAGATGTAAGTTTCAAAACACACTACTCAATAGAAGTGACTGGTAGCTGTCCAGATGTATTCTTCTTGGACTCTGCAGAAATGTGCATTTTGCCTAAAGTAAAATATTTGGCTACTTAAATATTTTCTCTAAACTATCCGATAAGAGGAATATTCACTGTGATGAACTACAAATCAATATCATGAATGCATTTCTATTATTTATCAGAAGATGGAATTAATTTTTAGCCGTTATGTTGATTATTATACAAATTTTTCTTGCTGAAGTCTCTTCAAACCGTAAAGTGTGCGAATTCATAAGACACCAGCAAACAGTCATAGTTGTGACAGTTGATGTTGTAGCAGAAGGTGAGAAGGAGTGCAGAGTATGTGGGTGGATAGTACAATTTTATGGATGATGATTTATGGATTAGTTTTTGAGTTGGCAGACTGGACTGTAACTATCACTCAGAGGACAGTTTTTGGAACAGATGGTGATCTGCATGTGTGAGTTTAGGAGCAACCTGCTTTAACGTTATCAGTGACCTGGGATCATACTGTCCACTGAAGGCCTCCACTCAGTTTAGTCTGTTTGTCAGTGGAGTGAGATGATCAGACAGTTGGCACTTGTTGTTGGTTGGCATGTTAATGTTTTGACAAACTTTAACTTGTGTAAATGAACACATGACATATCATCCACTGTGAATTCCTCTGAGAAATGTATTAAATAGACTTAAGAAATACTTAGTTAGCAGAAAAATACTGTCAATACTGCAATAATGATGTTAAGACTGGAATTGATGATTTTTTTTTTCCATGTAAAGTACTGATAGCATTGAATACTGAATATAGTGCTTTCCTGGACTTGAAAGAAAAGCTGCAGTTCTTAATATTATTTTTTTTTATTGTGAACAGAGAAACTACAAGTCATACATCAGACAAAACAAAAAACAAAACAAAAACAACAACAGAGTATTGACAAACAACAATACTAACAACATCATGTTACAATAGAAAAATACTAAATGTAAAGAGCAACGAAACAATATGAATTGATTATGTGTAGAATGGAAAAGAAGGGAGAAAGATAGACAAAAACGAAGAAATATATAAGAATAACAATAACAAAAAACAACAACCAACCAATAAAAATAAATAAATGCTTCCAATAGTTTAATGTGTTGAAATCTGGAGACGAGGCTCTGGAATTACATAAAATTAAAGATTCAATTATCACCCCTTTTTTTTTTTTTTCTAATCCAAATTTAATTTTATTTATTCATTTATTTGGCTCTCCCTTAGCATCGGTTTAAGCTGTCACTATTCTGGAGTCCACACCCAAAACAATTGTCATTATACTGCAGTAGAATAATTATAAAAATCATACTTTTTGCTTGATTTGTTTTTTTTGTTTTGTTTTTTTGGGTTGTTTTTTTTTTGCACAGTAGATACAAACCTTGTCAAAATTGCCATGAGGTCATTGTTCTTCAGACATTCAGCCAAATTATCCACAACGGATTCAAGTGTTAATAAGACTTCCATTACATAGCCCTGTGGGGAAAAAAAAAAAAAAGAAATGTGCAGGTTATTCATGAACTAATTTTGGATTCAGAATTACAGCCATTTGTTAGCATCATCATTAGTGGCACAGAATGAATAAAAGCACTGTTTTTGTTCGTACAACAGCATAGACACTGATGTAAGAATTAGATTGACATGGAAACATGGAAAATAGATAGATACCAGCTGTGAAATGAAACTCTTCTGAGCTATTTTTGTTATTATCATTATATTTGTCCAAACAAGTGTTCCTTTAGTCATACCAGGCATTAAAATGAACAAGAAATTGAAGACAGGAAGAGTGGTCTAATAATTTTTTCCAATACTGTATGACAAAAATGGGTTTATATCTTTATGAGATTTGTTGGTTGGCATGTTGGTAAGATTTCAGAAACAAAGACACAAAAAAAGACACACAAACCTGTACTTCTTCCCCATGTTCTCCAACTACTTCCACCAGCCTTGACAGCAGGTCAGACACAGCGTGGGCTGAGATGGGTTGACGGAGGGCTCGGAACACTTGGAAGGAACGACCGGCGTAGTGACGTGATGAACTACACAGCGCCGTCTGCAGAGCGGCGTCACTGATATGCTGCTCCAAGTGGAAATCTAGAAAATACAAGCAAAAGCAGAATTTAACTTACGGACAGAGATGTTTCATTATTAAAGCTGTGAGTATGTTCTAGCGTTACCTGACTTGGACTCTTTGAACACAGACACGACATGACGTAGAAAGTTTGACAGCTGCACGGTGCTCTTTGAAATCTGGTTCTTTGGTGAAATGTCTTCGTGGCACCACAGTGGTCCATATGCCCTGATAAAGGATGAAAGAGCATGAGTAAGAAAAGGAAAAGATGTAATGTAATCAACAAACATTTCTGTTTTCAGGGTGACAAGTATGTGTGGAGAGGGGGTGGGATTAAACCAGTTTATACTTCCTCCTACTCCTTTTCGAATATGCAAATGAAGTCATATATGTTGTTATTACTTTACATGGTTTTCTTTTATGTGTTTTATTTTAGGTATAAAAAGTAGGATTATTACTTGATGGTTTTGTTGCATGTTTGAAATAAAGTGAACTGAACAAATCTGTGTTGTATAACCTTAATCCTCAGTAATACCTGCCATTCTTATAATAATCAAATCTATTGTTTAATGAATCTGTTGTAGTACATATGCAACACCACTAGGGGGTAATCTACATCAAGCAATCCAAGAAAATATTTCAGTTTCTTTTTTTTTTTTTTTTTTGCTAAATAAAATAGACCAAATTTGCAAAAACACAATCAGAATATACAACAGTAAAATTAGTACCTTGTGGTTAAAAATTCAATCAGCTTGTTTGTCTTCTCGTCCATTTTACCGGAGGCCACCAGCTCCTCCATCTCCTGTGAGATCTCAGGCAGATTATTACTGCTGCCCCCCAGGCTCAGACTGGAGGATGTGGAAGAAGAACTCAGACCAGAGTCTGGCACCGGAGATGCCTGACACTCCCGCAGGAAGTCTAAACCTCCTCCTAAACAAAGCAATTTGTAGAAAGTTGACTATAAATATCAGAAATTGTACATAATAAACCACACAGACAGAACAATGACTACAACAGTTTCCACAAGTTTCATCACCACTTAATTCCAAACTTAAAAATAACCCGAAAACAAAAACCCAACAACACTGTAACTCACACAGTGTTTTCATACTCCACATTACTACTCTGAACACTGCATTTAAAATGTAAACAGTAAATGGTATTGACAAAACATAGAAAGGGTGGAGGAGACGGGAGCCTATCAGAGTCCGACAGATGGCCCCAATTTGGGCAAGACGATAAAAATAGCACAATGGAATGCTTTAATCAAGACCTTTGATGTCCTCGATATTGCATTTGGCTCAGAGCCTAAATATTTTCTCGTCAGATAAGAAACTTATCTATCCCCTCACAGGAATGCAAGACTTTCCATCAAGATGTTAAATGTTACATTAAGCAGAGATAACTGCAATGTGCCAAATGGTTCTCTTGAGGGAACATTCGGAGGAAAGTGTGAACGCATTTGCAGCTGAGAAATGACAAAAAGAAACACAAACTAAAGAGTGAAAATCCAAAGTTGGTCTCTACCTGAGGATAAGTTATCAGGTTGAAGGTTTGGTTTGCAAGTGAGGGTCTTTGTGCCGTTCAGCTCTCGCGTCTGCAGGAGGACCGAGGCGATGGACTGGAAGTTGTTGTTACAGCATAACGTAATGAGCAAGTGCAGAAGAAGCCGGTTACTGTGCTCAAACACCTCTGGACGGTAGTGATCCATACCTGAAGAAAATAACACCAGTCAGAGAAAGTAGCTTTCCTGTACTTTTAAATGGAAAAAGGTGGAGGGTTTTCAGGGGTCCAGGATCTCTTTCTAAATCTCTTTCTCTTTCTGGGAGCTGCAGAATGTTTACAAGACGACAAGAAGAATCTCAAAAAAATAAATAAATCTATAAATATATTTGTTGCAATTTCCATTAAAACATACAGTATACTTTAAACCTCACTATGACCAATAACATTTATTTACATTGAGTACAGATGCATGTTTCGATGTTTCTTCTTAGTAGATCAGTGGATAAAAGCACAAGCATTGTTTTGGCCTGTCATTGTTGTAAATTCAGATGTTATGATGTTATTTTATATATTTTTTAAACCATAGCCTCTGTTTGCTGTTAATGAACTGCAATTAAGCTGCAGTGCATGGTTTATAAAGTTGAGCAGTAACACATAAATGTCATACACCAGTGTGTGTGGGTCAGGTTTTGATGAATGTTCTGTTTACATTCTGTTGCAGGACATAATTATTGCATATACGGGGCCTTTACTGTAAACAATCTTAGTGTAGGAGAAGTGTGAAAAGTAGTTAATTGCCT
>JAPTYR010000006.1:33332502-33343998 GCA_029814505.1 Siphamia roseigaster | reverse complement strand
GTGTGTGTGTGTGTGTGTGTGTGTGTGTGTGTGTGTGTGTGTGTGTGTGTGTGTCTGTGTGTCTGTGTGTGTGTGTGTGCTGTCAGACACCTTAATTTCCTCCGGGATTAATAAAATATACTTGAACTTGTACTTGCTTCGGCCAGCCATCTTTCCCAAAGACGCTCAGGGGTTGCTATAGCAACAACACGAGCCCCATAAGCTGACAGCCAGGTAGAAAGTGCCAATGACAGCTAGTGTTACCACTTCAGAAAAACGTTTTATGTGGCTGCACTGATTGCAAAGTTGTGAGGACCCTCGTCGTAAATAAACAAATATGTCAATATAATTGGTGGACAAACGCACTTGTAATGTGCGTCCCCCAGTGCAGAGTGGAAATATAGACACTGGCGATAAACTACCCATACAGAAAAATTGCGATTTAGTACTAAACCGCTAATGTGGAATGTAAGTTGTCTATGGAAACTCGGCCTTACCTGACATGTTATTTACCCATAATAAATCATTTTAAACCACAAACAGATTTTTCATGTAGATTTACCCAGTGCTATATGCTACAGCAGGAGTAGTTTGTTGTGCGGAGCCTGGATGAAAGTCTGCGTTAAAATGGCGGCCGCGAATCTTGCAAAAAACGAGACCATGTCCAGTCTAGTTCTTCTCTAGGTCTGTGGTAGCACCAGAGGGACTATCTCTGGTTGCATTCAGTGGCGTAGTGTACATTTGTGGATATACTGTATGTTTGAGCATTTTTAGGTGGGTATACTGTATATATTTGTTCTATTCTAAATAGTGGATCAATCAATTTTAGCATTATGGATACATTACAACACGAAGTACATTATTCTGTTACGGGGGTGCACCAACGCCAATGCTGCAATTGCATAACTGCACTTTAAAAGTGCAAGACTAGATACCTGTACCATTTGAAACTGATCAGTGGTAAAATAACTAATGAAAGACATGCTGCCATCAAGTACAAGTAAAAACGGAATAGTCAGTGTGCAGGGGTTGATTTTATTTCTGCCAGCGAGGTAGGGCCTACGGGTAGGCCTAACAATCAGAAAAACACAACATCTTTTTTTTTTTATTATTTTTTTTTATTTTATTTTTTTTAATTATTTCATGTGTCATTTCATCATTATTTTATTATTTATTTTTTTATATGTATGTTTATATTATTGTGAATTGTATTGTATAATTTGTGTTTGTAATGTGTCCTCTGTGGGTCTTGAGAAGTAAAAAATACATATTTATATATACATACAGTGCCCAGCGTTAATGAGTACACCCCTTTGAAAAACAACATTTTGGTACATATTTCAATTATCACACAAGTTATTTCCAATATGTGCATAGCCTGAGTTTAATACAACATCTGTTGAGGGGGTGTACTCATTAACGCTGGGCACTGTACTGTAAACACATGAAATAATAAAAAAAAGATACTGAAAATGAGCTATCCAAAATGAGCTGTTCAAATAGTCCGCACACACACCCAATTGGGTCAAAAACGTGCAAAAACTAAAAAAAAAAAAAAAAAAAAAAAAAAACAAAACTTCAGTGCAACAATAACTGTAAAAGGCATGAAAGCCCTAAGAATGACTGAACCTTTTTCGAACATTGGCGGCGAACACGGCAAACAGGAAGTGAGCTCGTATCTCAGCGGTGAGCAGGTGGACTGTGTTGGCTGGACGGGCAGTTGTGACAGCTGTGAGCAGGTGAACTGTGTTGGCTGGACGGGCAGTTGTGACAGCTGTGAGAAGGTGGACTGTGTTGGCTGGACGGGCAGTCCTGACAGCGGTGGAACAGAAAAACAACAGGAACGGAAAGACAGATTAACAGAAAGAACAGAATCCAGTCAAAACAAATGGTGTGGCATTGTCAGAACTCACATCATGCTTGTCCAAATGTTGGAGCACTTAAGATGCCCTCCATCATGTGCTCTTTGAAATTTTTGTACGTGGAGTGGGTAGGCAGACTTAGGATCACTGCACACGTGTTCGCCTCTGGAAACTTGCGTTTCCCGTCGTGAAAGAATCGAATCTCTGGCTGTACCCCAAACCCTAGCGGGGGAACTCTCGAAGCTCCCGAGGCAAACTCCAGAATGTTTCCTAGGGTCAGTGGATGGCAGTCTCCATCTGTAACAAAAAACATAAAAAACTACCACAGTTACCAGTTATATTTGGTTAGGGTCCTTTAAAAAAAATAAAAAAAACAAAAAACATCTATTTCTGTACACATTTTGCTGTTTAAGATAAAAGGGGAACAACCCGTATTTTCTGGCTGGAACTGTTTGCTACACCTCAAGAACAACTTCAGTCCAAGCGGAGGCTACAGGACAGCCTCCACAATTACAGTCTTAAGTTGTGGGAACCATGCCAACTGCACCAGAAGCTTTTGAACAAGATAGTCTACATGGGCATGAAACTTAAATGTGTTTTAGACTTTGTTGGAATGCAAACGTTGTGGTTATTTAATTTTTCGTAGACAATGTGCATGGTTTCGGCAGCGTTATACCTTACATACCATCTGCATTCCCAGACAAAGACGCCATGCGCATCTAACTTGGTCGCACGCTTGACAAGGCGGCAGATAAGCAATTACAAACAGCATACCAATACCTTGTATTTCAATCAAGAAGTTACGCCAGTAGCAGATTGTGGTGTTTTCCAGGATTCGGTTGTTGCTGCCCTTGTCAGAAAAGTGTACTTTAAACAGGCTGGTGAGGTCACTGGCCTGTAGTGGACTTTCGTCAGCCACAAAGATCTTATGGAAGATGTCAGGATTTTCTTGCACTTCCTGCAGTTGCCCAAGAGTTTTTAACCCATCTCGAAACCTATAAAAACCAAACCAACCTATAAAGACCATGCATTTTACTTGCAACCATTTTATTTTTGGCTGTCCCCATTTTTTGTAGCCACAGTTGCTGCTTGCTTTATCTGAAGCGCCGCAAAAGGAATGCTTTTTTCCCCACAACCCTTTCCAGTTTACAGCGCAGCTTCTCAGAAAGGTTAAGAGTGGGAAGCTAATATGATCCCAAGAGGAATTCGAGGACAGTGTGACTGCAGCACACAGCAACATCTTGGCCAACAAACACAACATTGAACTTTGGTTCTGGGTTCAAGAGCCTACCCTTGAATGCCCACAGGCTACACATTAAAACACTATTTCTGCAAACGTTGATTTGGTTACTTAGTGAACTCTGGTGGCAAACTTTTCGAGAATGGTCTGCAGATCATTCCTGAAGCTTAAGTTAGCGCATTTTCATTAATAAGCACTACACATGTTTAAACAACTACTCTGGACTTTTTTCTCCTTCCTGCAGCCGAGAAGGCATCGAACAGTTTAAGTGCTGTAACCAATCAAAATTCAGCATGGCAGAGCTGCATTGTAAAAAACAGAAGATGCCTGCTCTGGCATATCTGCAATATATTTACAGCCAAGGCCATTGATCAACTTACTGGTCCAGGGCAGTTGCCAATCTCCTGTTGACAAAGTACTCTGCAGCTGACTGGACAAGGGCATCCCTCTGCTCAATGTTAGACACGTGTTTCAAGGAACCTAAAATGCTCAGGCTGTCAGCTGCCTCTTCAATCGTGAAGTTTGCTTCTTGCACAGTTGCTGCTTGCTGTATCTGAAAAAAAAAAAAAGACAGGAAGAGAAATAGACAGAAATATTAAAAGATGTTAAATCCAAATAGGTTTGGCAGAACGCCAACTACAACTACAGACAAGTCTGCCAGTGACGCTCATTCAATTATTTAATTATTTTCTCTTACTTGCCTTCATTAGCTGTTCCCTGAAAGTGTGGTCACCAATGTCATCCATGGTGGCTGGGGTTATTTGCTTCCCACAGATTTGGTGGAACAGTCTTTCAGAAAAGAAGTCTGGGCCAACTCCTCCGTGGATCAGACAGACCGCAATCATTTTTCCCACCCACATGTACAGTTTATCCTGCACAGCTATAGTTAGGACAAAACAGGAAAAGGGTTCATAAAGATATTAAGTTGAAATTACTGCTAATTTACAGCCACCATAATATACAACTGAGGAGAACAGTGTGTGTGCATGGGATTCAGAGAGAAACCTACAGTGCTTGTACTTAATGTCAATCCTACTTGTTCATTTACGACGCTACACTGATTGTGAATACTTTTTGCCTTGTGAAACTTTAAGCCAACGGTCCACAAATGTTCATAAATCTGTCGAGTCATGGCAGTTGAATGAGGACATTACTTCTAATTTGAGCTTCCCTATACCTTGACTATCAAGAGACAACATACGCTCTCCCTCACGACCCTCAAAGACATTAGAGTTGTGGATAGCCTTCATCAACAGCCTTAAATACTCTCTTGTTGGGCCGCCGTCATCAATCGCACCTTCAGCACTGTCATCTTCGCCAACAAACACAACATCCAACTTTGCTCCCGGGTTGAAAAGCCTACGCTTGAATGCCAGCAGGCTACACATTAAAACACTATTTCTGCAAATGTTGATTTGGTTACTTGGTGAGCTGGTACCATCAACTCTGGTGGCCAACGTTTTGAGAATGGTCTGCAGATCAATCCTGCAACAAGAGTTAGCGTATTTTCATTAATAAGCACTACACA
Source organism: Siphamia roseigaster (assembly GCA_029814505.1). Classification (NCBI taxonomy): domain Eukaryota; kingdom Metazoa; phylum Chordata; class Actinopteri; order Kurtiformes; family Apogonidae; genus Siphamia; species Siphamia roseigaster. Next base: position 33,339,389 of record JAPTYR010000006.1, on the reverse strand, counting down.
CGTTTAAACAAGTTATTATACAAACATCTAGATAAAGAAAAAAACACACTTCTCCACGGGTCCTTGAAGGTGAGTCTCGTCTTCGTCAGGGATAATAATTGTGTCCTCAGACTCCGAGAACAGAGTGAGCGGTGGCTGGACTGACGGCTCCGACCACAGTGAGCAGGTGGACAGATCCGACCGTGGTGAGCAGGTGAACAGTGTTGGTTGGACGGGCAGTTGTGACAGCTGGGAGCAGGACGGCTGGTCGGGCAGTTGTGACAGCGGTGGCTGACCATGTAAGGTGTACAGCATTTTGAGAGAGAATTTCCTGACAAGACAAAAATGCACAAAACATGAGCCTGCAAAAACCAACAGACCCAGTTTTCAATTGAGACAAAATTGAATGCAACATGTGGTCACCTGTACAACATCCAAATTTGAAAGCCAAAGCACATATAAGGTCGAGGATGACTGTATGCCATGGTCGATTATTGACCCAGTGGAACGGCTGTCAATGGATTTTGATGATGTGGGGTCCTGCACCATGAAGATCTCACTGGCAATATCATCTTGTCCCACAAAGTCAAACAACATCTAAAAAGATGTCAAACAGTACCATCTATCAACCAACGATCCGTCACAATACTACAAGGGCTCGCACGGTATATGTATTCGTCCCGTAACGTCACGGTTCGGTACGCACACCCTCAGGATCTTTTGAGAAATGCAGATTGACTGCCTTACTGTGCCCTACCTGCAGCAATGACATGTTGTGAGAGGCCTTGCTTATGCAGCTTAAAAAATCCAACCATGTTCAAAAACAGTGAGATTTTCTCCCCTTTGCCATCTACAGATCTTGGCAGTGTGATTACTTCACAGGAAATGACCAGGAACTCAAATTGTTGCACAGATTTTGGCTTTTATATGGTGTGGTCTTATATACTTTGATCAGCTGATAAACAGCCAATTTCAGTTACATTGTTACATTCAATAAATACAAGCTCATTTGATTTTTTTCTCTTGCTACTATTTCTTCTTTCTCCATTTTGCAGCTCTACTTGGAATCTTTTTTGGATCAAACAGTGCAAAGCGCATTTTTGAGCATTTTTTTTAACTATATGTATATATATATATATGTATATATATATATATATATACACACACACATATACACACACCTTTCAGGATAGCTTTTTTGTTTGTTTGTTTTTTTCCCCCTGCACTGTACCAAAAATGTACCGGCCCGTAGGGTCCAAACCGAGGTACATACCGAACTGTGGGTTTTCTGTACCGTGCGACCCCTATAAACTACTGACAACACACTGGATATTTTTTCATCAACGCACATTACCTGAACTTGCTCTGACAAGATGAATTTTCTTACAAGGATGTGTCCATCAGGATATTTAAATTTGATTAATGTACCATCGGATGGTTCCTCGTATGCTAACACTCGCTGACGTCTTGCCTCAACCACCTAAAACATAAATTGGCTCATTACAAAATACACATACACAACATTGCACACAGCCAGTTCAAACCAACATTCCAAACAAACCTTTTGTCGCCTCTCCTCAGCGGCCCAGTACGCTTTTGCCTTCAACTCCTATTGCAATTAAACAAATTAAAATATGAAATTCAAATTTGTATGCATTCTTTAAGAGAATGTACAGTGCCATGAAAATGCATTTGCCCCCTTCCTTATTCCTGTGCTTTTTCGCATATTTATCACTCTAAAACGTTCTAAAACACCAGATGGAACGGGCTTCCCTCCCGAACCTTTCAAAAAACATTTGCCAAAAAACATCTTGTTTATCCTCAAGACCTTTGGAGAATCATTCTGTGGACTGATGAGTCAAAAATAGAACTTTTTGGAAGGTGTACAGCCCGTTCCATCTGGTGTAAAAATGGCACAGCATGACAAAAAAGACGTTATGCCAAAGGTAAAGCGTGGTGGTGGCAGTGTGATGGTCTGGGGCTGATTTGCTGCCTCAGGACCAGGACAATATCCTGTGATTGACAGAATAATGAATTCTAGTGTTTACCAGAAAATCCTGAAGGAGAACGTCCGACCATCAGTTTGTGCCCTCAAACTGGAGCACTCTTGGATCAGCAGCAGGACTATGATCCAAAATGCACAAGCAATTCCACCTCCTGCAAACAAAATGAAGGTTCTGGGGTGGCCAAGTCAAAGTCCGGATTTAAAATAATTTGATATGCTGTGGTGTGAGCTCAAACTGGCAGTTCATGCTGGAAAACCCTCAAATATGCCAGATTTTAAATCATTTTGCAAAGAAGAGTAATCCAAAATTCCTCTGCAGCGTTGTGAAAGACTAATAACCAATTATCATAAACGTTTGATTTCAGTCATCACTGCCAAAGGTGACCCAACTTGCTATTAGGTTCAGGGGGCAATTACTTTATCCATAGGGGATAGACTGGTTTAGATTTTTTTGTGCCTTTAATACATTGAATCATCATTTAAAAACTGCATTTTCTATTTACTTGGGTTGTCTCTATGTGATGTTAAAATTGGTTTGATGATCCGAAACGTTTTAGAGTGATAAATATGCGAAAAAGCACAGGAATAAGGAAGGGGGCATTTACATTTTCATGGCACTGTAAGTTGTATGAAGGGGTGAAAGGAATCATTACCTTCTCTTGATCAATCCGCAAGCCTTCACGATACTCCTGATCTTGCTGTGCACGTTCCCTTCTCCATTCTTGAAGAGCCTGTAGAAATGCATTTAAAAAAAAGGCATCTCACATTTGGCATGAAGGAAGGCAACAATGTCAGATCAGCAGCAGCAGGTCCTAGCAGGAGACAGCGCTAGATGAACTGCGGACAAGGAGCACTTTGGGCACTCAAGAAAAGGTGGAAGATTGCAATAGGTGAGAACCAGGCCAGAATAAATACCCATATAATAGCTACCTCATTTGTAACCTCAGCTGCAGTGCGGTCAGCCAGTGGCATGGTCTCCTGTTGCTGCTGAGAAAGGAATTAAATACATGTCACTCGAGATTTATTGCCTCTTCCTAATGTGTATAAAGACAAGTGGCAGATACAAAGTGAATAGTGAACATGAAATAATCCGCTGTTGGTGGATATGAGTTGTGGACTACAGCAGGGGGTGGGGGTGGTAATTTTGCCTGAGAATACAGAGGAAACAAAATAAAGGCGTAGACAATACAGAGGCAGGGTTCTCACCCTTTTTGTAGACAAAAATTCAAGCACTTTTCAAGCACCTTCCAGCACCAAATTTCAGTTTTTCCAGCACCAAATTTCAGTTTTTCCAGCACCAAATTCCAGTTTTTCCTACTAATCCTGTTTGGCCATGTAAAGATGAGGGTCATGGGAGGGGGCAAGGGAGCCATTATACTGTATGGCACAATGATACAAGCATGTAAAGCCGTCGGTTCAAGCGTGTGGCCGCTTGGGAAACTTTCTCCGTTTCATCTCTCTTACTTGGTGTATGTAGTTGGACATCCCCTAAATTTCAAGCATTTTCAAGCACTTCACAACAAATTCAAGCATTTTCACAACCTTGAAAACACACAACTGAAATTCAAGCATTTTCAAGGAATTCAAGCACCCGTGGGAACCCTGCAGAGGCCACATTGAGATGAGTGTGGTATAACAAAACCATGTGTACTTAACATACCTGCACAACGATGGCTCGAGGTATGAGCACCCGATCATCTGCTGTTGAGTTGTGGACTACAGCAGGGGGGGGTAATGTTGTCTGAGAATACAGAGGAAACAAAATAAAGGCATAGACAATACAGAGGCCACATTGAGATGAGTGTGGTATGACAAAACCATGTGTACTTTCTTACATACCTGCACAACGGTGGCTCGAGGGATAATGTAGAGCCTGCTCTTGCCCACTACCGCCTTTAGCTCTCTCACACTGTGAACGTGCAATTTTTTCAACTTTCTTCCTTTTCCAGCTCGCGCCAATTCGAAACCAACTAAATTCAAACTGATGCATGGGTAACTCTGACAAATGAATGTGTTCAAATCCGCCAGGCTCCAATTAAGCATTATTTTCGACTTGGAGCGTCTGGCATCCTCCATTGACTCATGCACAGGTTGTCCTAAAAAAAGAAAACATTAGTTTAAAGTCATTCATTCCTTTCTTTCTTTCATTTACATTGCAAAGTACAAGATATTTCAGGACTCCTTGTTGTCTTGAGATGCGTTTTCCTAATAATGAAATAGGTAGTTCCAAAGACAAAGAAATAACAAAAAGGTTTCTGGACTCTAGTCCACCATCAGGGAGTGCGTTGCAATACGTGACCTTGCCTCCTCCACTTATATAATATGGCTTCTCGCCTTGTACCAGGAAGTAATATGTCACGATGACATCACTGACAGCATTATATTTCAATATCTTGCAAAACCTCAATTGTAGAGTCTTTTTCTCATTTGCAATTGGGATGGTGAATGAAAAACAGTCCCTCAAATGTTGTGGCTAGGCTGACAGCTAGGAAACTTTATAGTTTTCTCTACGGAGGAGGGGCCAGGAGGCGGGATGAGGAGACAAGCGCAAGTGGAGGAGGCAAGGTCGCATATTGCAACACACTCAGTGTAACCCCATTGCCCATCTGGGAATTTGATTGGAAATTCAGCTTATCATTTTTGGCTCTCAATGCAGCCTTTTCCTGAATTGCATTGAACTTGTCTGACTATTGACCGTCCTCCAAATCAAAACATCCAAACTCTTTAGTCATTTCCAGACAACCATACTGTTCACCAGATCAACAAACAAGAACAGCTGACAGCAAAACATCAAGGATATCTGGGCTTCCATAACTCCCATTGCACTGTTTCTGCCATTGATTTCAATGTTAAATGCATCATGGCAGTGATTAAGACAGAGTCCTAACCAAGTATTGAACATTGCATGTAATGTAGAAAGTACCACATTTCAACTGATTTGATGTGACCCGAATTCTGTTGAAGAAAATGGTGATGTTATTACAATATAATAATGATGTGAATTCCTCAAGTCATGTCTTTTTGGAGCTGGAAGGCCAAAATATGTAAAAAAATAAACAAATTAATAATTCAATGGAATAGTTCAAAATGTGGACAATGCATCTACAAGCCATGGAAGTCAACTTTTCCATAATATTCTAATTACATGGCCAGGACCTGTATGTGTGGCTTTGCCTAAACGCACCACATACAGCCTCACACTTGCCATACCATTAACTAATTTCATGTAGCAGATGCAACGGCATGCTTTTGGATGCATTAGGACTCTTTCAAAGTCATGACTGGGCACAATAATGACGACTATGAAAACGGCTCGATGTATACTTATTAGATATGCATTAGAGCTGACGATTATTTTGTTCAAAATCATAATCACGATTATTATTTTTTTGCAGATTTTTTGAAAATTATAGACTGAATTATATACGGGATGAGCAAAATAAAATGAATAGTAATAATTATGTAAAGGCAATAGCATGAAACGTAGGTGGACAGATTTCTGGCCAGAAACACCAGCCTGTCAGTATGTTCTGGCTTCAATGATGCTCTCAAAGTTAAGTCACTACTGCCACAATAAAAATCATGACTCCGATTTCAAGATTTGATCACGATTTTCGACTATTTTCAAAATTTAATTGTGCAGCCCTAATATGCATCAACTGTTATTTTCATATCAAAATACTGGCCAGCAATTTACCTAATCCCAGTGTGCCGAGTTCCTCCAGGTCCTTTGTTGGTGGCAAAACGTCATGTTCCGGCCCTGAAAGGAGGAACAGTTTGGCAAGCCAAACAGGGTTCTCCCTTCTTCCACCAGATCCTCCTGTAAACAAAAGCACATAAGTGTCAGCAGTTATTGTTGACAAAGATGAACTATCTATAACTTAAAAAGTATGGGCATCAGAGCACAAGCAATTGTACTGCACGGTAGATAGCGGTAGGCAACTATAGGGAGGACTGAACTGAGCCCGCGCTTCAGAATGCTGCCAGGTGCGTCCCCGTGGCAATTAGATTGAACATCGCCATCTGCTGGTAGCGTTTGGGATTGCGAACAGGCTTGAGAATCCAACTCACAAAAGAATCAGTTACATTCCTTTTATTTGCTCATGACTTGACCTATGCAATAATTGCTTCGCCAGCTAACGTGCCAGTTGGCACATGGCTGGGAAAAAGGAAGTCATTTTCTCTGACTGGAAAAAATAGTCTCCTCGAGGCATAGGACAAATGACCAAAAACAGCCTAGATGCTGCAGTGGAGCTTGGCATTCCTACCTGCGCTGCTTTGTAGATTCACAAGTGGCATCCCTGACATAATTGAACACGTGTACACTTCACCACCAAACGCGGTAGAAAAAAAGTGAAATAATACAAATTCATTTTTAGTGACCGACGGCTTATAGTGTTCAAATTGGCTCTGGACTAAAGTGTTCACTATAAGCCGTTTCCACTGTAACACTTTAGCAGACATCAACGTACCTTCCCGCCGCTCATGCACACCGCCCCTCCAGACACGTGCGCCCACTGGTACTAGCATGACGGCTAATAATGTGCAAGCTCATGTTTGCAAAACAGCTAGCTTTGCAGTGAACCATATGCCAATGCAGTGAACCCATTCAAAAAGCTTTGCCTCCATCACCACTATCACTTTACTGTGCAGTTTTCGAAGTCAATATCACATTGCAGCTGTAGAACATTACCGAAAAATGCCATATGATAAAGTATGGTAACGGTTTTTTCTTATGTAGTACACATTAATACAACTACATAAGTTCGAGCATTAGCTATGCGACTGTTAGCCTTGAGGAACACGTGCTCCTCCCATCCTCCACGCTGCAGGGATCCCAGTAAGCCTTTAAAAAAATAGAGGAATCAACCCAAGTAGCGGGGGGTCAAGGGGGCCGCAGGTC
>JAPTYR010000006.1:32908233-32923649 GCA_029814505.1 Siphamia roseigaster | reverse complement strand
CACGATTCAATACAAACTGGACCAAAAAATAGTTTATTTCCCGTCATTGACTTACATGGAAAAAATGCACACTTCCGAGGTCCCATTGGGCGGAAGTTGAATTACGTCACTTTCCAACTCTATGGTCTTTTGCCCTTGGCCCCTCTCACCACAACCTGACTACTAGTCACTAACATTTCTATTTGTGTCACTCTACAACACTTGTAGTATGATTGATAACCTGAGTTTCACACATGAGTAAAACCTACACATTCTTGTCACTATATTTAGATGCTAATTCTTGATCTTTTTGTTTTATTTTGTGTTTTTTTTCAGTGAACAGACATAACCACTTGAAGGACTTTATGCTGGTGGTATCAATAGTTATCGGCATGGGTGGCTGCTGGTTTGCCTACATCCAGAACCGCTACTCTAAGGACCACATGAAGAAGATGATGAAAGACCTGGAAGGCCTCCAGAGAGCGGAACAGAGCCTCCATGACTTACAACAGAAGTGAGGGTTTTTCCCACACACCCACACAACAAACTCTTTTCTATAATGCTGACATTATGACTAAAGTGTTTCACATATGCCATTTAATTTACATTTCAACGTACAACACCGAGGCTGGTTTTCTTTCAGTATAACATGTATCTATACTTTCACTTTTATGCTTAACAGCAGCTCTGTTTTGCCATCAGTGTTCATTATCAACTTCAAATGGACCTGGGCTATAATTGTAATAAGTTATCAAAACCTTGTGCCTCCATAACAGTCTTGGTATTGAAAGAATGGATAACCTATTACATGTGAACTATTTGAGGTGATATAGTACCCTTGTTCTTTGTGCATATTGGTAAAAGCCAAATTTTACACCTCGTGTTTAAGCATTGCAAAGACACGACCTGTTCCTACTTGAAATAGATGCCATAAATCTGTCATTTTTAACATTTTACTATGCAAATGAGGTATGAGATTGTTTGCATGTAGTGGTTCTTAGTCCTATATAATCCTTCAGTAATGAATCAGATATCTGTGTTGCATGAATAAAGCCCCATTATTTTTAAAGTGGGAAGTGAAATACTTTCTGTGTAATGAGACTGTAAGTGATTTGTCAGACATATTAGACAAAAATTACTGACAAGTAAAACTCTTACATGTAAATGAGGTTGAATTTAACCACTGAATTTATTATTTATTAAATCCCATCAAAGAATGTATTGCATTTCATTTGTTCAAGAAAATTACAGCATACAGGAAAAGCAGGAAAAAGGGGGGGGAAATATCGACCACTCTTGTTTTCTTCAGTTTCGTGTTCATTTTAATGCCTGGTGCAACTAATGGTACATTTGTTTGAACAACTATAATAACTACAAAAATAGCCCATAAGAATTTAATTTCAGAGCTAATGTCTATCCATAACCAAAATTACTTCAGTTCTTACATCAATAGCTATGGCATTGTAGTGACAAAAACACAGCTTTTAGGTATTCCATGTTTTTCTTTTCTGTTTTAATCACATGGTACACACAGGAGTTTGTACTTGATTGCATAACCATTGTTTTTGGTGGCCTAATAATTTTTTTCATATGACTATGTTATGACTTTCACTCTTAAGTTTAAATGTTTTGGTAAAAGGCATTTCTAATCTTAAATACTGGCTCTTATTATTTTTTCCATCGAATATTTAAGCTACATCAAGTTTTATGTGGTGCATGAGTTGATGATCTTTCACAATAAGAAGAGCCAGTTTAATGCACTTGTTCAACCACATACACAACATAGTGGATTCTAACACACATTAGGCTGTTGCTACCTTAATGGTGAAGTGTTCTGAATGAGTTGGTCTTTTATCAAGAGCAAAATATAAGTAATCAGTAGTATGATAAACAATAAAAGCTGCAGAGAAATCAGGCTATTTTGGTCCCGTTAATGCTTTAAAGAATGCTTGGTATGTCTGTTTAAGCATGCAATGTCTTCTTTCTTTCCTTTAAAGGATTCTTACAAGGTTTCACCTCATTTGCAGGTCAGTTAAGTTGTGTAAAGATGATCGAACGATTGCCAGAGGTCACACCGGCTGTCTGGAGATTCTTGATTTAGAGGCGGTGATGTTTTGTACTTGTAATTTTAAGTGTGTTGAAAGTAAGATACAATGGCACGACTCAAGAGCTGGATCTGCATTGACTAAAGCCTTCGTGTTTTGCATTGCATTGAGTTTTTTGTGATTGAAAAGTATGTGTCACCATTGTTATAGGTTTGTTTTTAAGTATGTTATTATTTGACCGGTGTGTGTGTGACAACGGTCAGTTTAAACATGTTGTCCCCGATTAAAAAATTGGGATTTGCTTTCTTGGCTCATTTCACCGTGGTTACTTTTCATAGCATATTCCATAAAAAATATTTTTGCTGTTCTGTGCACAGAGTTGATCGCGATCTGACGTTGATGGAGGAACAAAGCTCTTGTATTTGCCAAAATGGAAAGTGTTTTTCCCCCTGAGATGCTACAGTATGTTGGAAATTAGAGATCGGCTCAGTCCCAATCACTGGCCTGAGAACAGAGCAGTGACGGGCATCGCCACATGATTGCAAACATTCCTGGCTTGATGCTCGGTGACAGTGAACGGGGATAGATGAGCTGTTGGAGGCATCAAAACTTTCAGTCTATTTAACAGCCCCTATTACCACTATGGGTTGTTCTTTGTATCAGCTGGCTATTTTGGAAACACGTTTTTGAAATATGAGAAGACGGGGTCTGTTGTGCTGCACTTTGAATGTGCCTGATTTACTGTTTTTACTTTCTGTGCCCTTATAGAACAGCTTCTTTACTCTGTACCATCTCCACGTGTATCTGCAAAGTACTGTGCAATTTCTGCCTCGGAAATGTCAACTAAAATGATCATTCACGACTGCAGTTAGTCTGTCCTCTGAAAGACTGCCAGGTCAGTCTGTATGTAGCCTCTGTGGCTTTATACCTCAATCAGCTGTGAAAACACACCTGTCAGTGCCAACTTTGATGTGAAGTGGGGTCTCACATTTCATTCTTGCTAAGTGAATTGCTCGTCAGACCAGAAAACTGAGCGTACATCTCAAAACCCCTCAATACTTCGGTATTCTGTGTATCTGCAGATACTTAAACTGTATTATAGAGATCATTTTGTTTCATGCCACCTAACTTTTGTGTCCCAATTTCCAAGAACACCTGGATCTACATTATGTCAACAAACTCATAGACCCAGTTCCGTAGACTAGTACAGCTTTGTTGGCAGAACACATCACCTCACGTGTTTCATTCTACCTTTATGTGACTTGCATATAAACAGTGTAGCTTGAGTAATAGCATGGCGATCAGCACTGTTGAGGACTGTCTTTGAAAAGCAGAACGGTTGTTGCCGAGCGAGGCCTTTGAGAAGTCAACCAAGGCTACAGATGTAGGAGAGAAGTGACTAAAGTGGTCTCTCTTTTTTTTTGCCAAAGGGGCATGTTAGTATTCAAAGCAAACAATGCAGGATGATGGCCAAGATATGGACAAAATCATCTCGTGTAATTTCATGTCATGATAAAAACATTCATGGGAAAGTAGACTCCATGATGGTTTGCATAGTTAAAAAATAACCATACATATAACATCTGATGACCTTCTTTTGTATTTGGAACTTTGATACAAACACCTAGAAATACACCACTTTTGTGTTTACTTCATGCAAATGTCCACCATGCAAAGCTATCAAAAGGACAAACACTACTGCCATGAAGAGACATTATTTGCCACACCATAAAAATCTATTTTTTTTTTTCATTTCCAGTAGAGAATGTTAATTAATTGATGCGAACGAGGTCTGTGGGTTCTACAAGTATTAGCTACAAATCTTTAAAAGTATCAACAAAGCATTGAATCTGCCTTAGTGTCACAATGGGGAAAGTGATTTTTCACACGTTCATTTGAAAAATATTTGACTTTTTATTGCTCTTTTAAAGTTATTATTCGCTGTCAAATATAATTGATCTTAATTATCAAATGTCAACAAAAATAAATCATTGTTTTTATAAAATAATGTTGCATTGCTGTGTTCTCCAATACATTTCAAGACTACAATTTCAGATTATGAAACAGTCATTGTCTTCCAGACCAAATTCCACCATGTGTGTTGGAGTACTGCAGATAGTCTTACTGTCACTTTAACTTATATTGTAGGTCACTGTTACTAGACAAGAAGAGACTTGCACTTCCTGCACTACATGTTTTTGAGCTGAGAGAGTGAGAGAGTTATGTCCTCTGTGTATGGCCGTGCCTTTCCTCCTGATCCCTGCTGCCAGCTGCTCTCTTTCCATACCTTTAAGCAGATCCTGGGGTGGTATCAAGTGGCCTGGCCCAAGCATGACTTCCCTGTTGGGAGACAGTGGGAGGCGGGACTAACTGGACCTGGATTTCCTGGGTGCCTGTTACAACACAGACTGACCCGGCCTCTGCCTCACTGGTGGGACGTGGTGTTAAGCATGGCTGCTAGTGCTAATTCACCCACATTTGGTCTTGGGTGTGGCTTGCAGACAGATGTCCTGGAAAAGGGCAGTCAGCAAGGACAGGAGCTTGTATCAAGGCTGTCATAGGCATTAAAATCTTAACGAGAAACAAACCGTACATGTGCATACGTACTACTATGTCAATTACCTGTGGGTTGCCAAAGCTGCAGAGACACGGTGTCTGTGACCTGATCAAATGGAATTTGGTGTCTTCTCTTGGGCGATTGTAGCTCTGCCAGTGCTGTCAAATCTCAGCGAGAGAATGGCAGAGGTCAGGGTCGAAAGCATTAGCAGGACTGTCCACCACCCACATTTTCCATAGCTCGCTGTCTGGATCACCTTTCATTTCTCTGCACTTTTCTGCTGCTGTGTTGGTCCCTGCAGGAGGAAAGTGCTGCACCCTACTGACTGAAACACAACATTGCTTGTTAACTGTCAATTTAAAAAAAACTTTTATGTCGCAACAGATTTGAATTGTTTATGGTGAATTATTGTGGGAATTTAGTTGATCATTTTGGATGTTTTTTATGATCAGCATAAGGAGAGTTAGTGACAGTCACCTAATCAGTGGTGTTAGTGTGTACATAAAAATGATTATGTAATGTGTAACAAGCCCTACTGAAGGAAGAGGGTTTTTTTAATAGGCAAGTCTAAAAATATCCCTCTTGACAACTCATGTTCAAAATACTACAGGGGCATCGGGTACCACTGTACTGTTCTAAAATGGCATACCAACAGCTGCTCCCATTCTTGGCTTTGCACCCTCTGATGTCAGTTTATTGTGAACAGGCTAGCAGCTGCAGATAGCTTTCTGCTTTCTAAACGTTAGCCATTGTTTCCGGTGATGCATTGCTGATGCAAGTGTGGCATTCCTGACACATGTGGCACTCACATGCTTACCTGTCATGGCTACAGGGGAAGGAAAAAAAAAACAACAACACTTGTGCCTATAACTGCGTAGTGTTTCTTAAGCTGTTTTCAGACTGACCAGCCCGGTGTCAGAGCTCGTTCCTGCACCAGTTAAAATGGAAATTAAAGTGCTTGCCGGTACACAGCCCACATTCATACCATTATGCAAGCCTGTGACATGTCATCATCAGAGGGCATTGCTTCTCCAGCAAAAAATAAAAAAGGGAGATGTTATTTGCTACTGTTTTGTCCCTGGACTGCAAATGAATGTATGAGTGGCAATAAAGGTGAACTCCAGTTTTTAACGCGAAAGAAAGCACTTGGAGAGTGCAGACCTCTGCCAACAGCTCAGTTCCCCCCATATTGTGATTTCCACCTAAAATAACAGTCCTACAATTATTTTGCCTACGTCTTTCGATTCATTGACCATGAAAAGGTACCTCTACCAAGTGGATTCATGTTGAGATCATTACTAGTTCAGTAGTTATTCACAAAGTTGACATTTTCAATAATGGCTTTTTCTTTTCTTCCGGATCCTCACCAAAATCAAAACATTTATTTCTTTGGCCATCCTCAACATTCTCTGAAAATTTCAACAAAATCTGTTCTCTAGTTTTTGAGTTATTTTGCAAACAAACAAACATCCGGCAAAAACAAAACCTCCTTGGCGTATTTAATTAATGCAGCACAGAACATCACAACTCAATTTCTTGGCCATTTTCTCACACTCACATTTTCTTAATTTGTTTATATTTCCACTTGTGACCTGGATTGACCTGGTGCCATCCACTCATGTTGTCACATCTCCCTTAAAAGGAACCCGTTTTACTTTATGCCCACCTGGAACCAACACTCCAGTTTCTTCTCATTTTCTTGCTGTTTTCAACATCCCCTTTGCTACAGGAAAGAGCAACTAATACCCAAGTTTGATAAAGACCTGTGTCAAACAATAATGCAAGCATCATTGATCTTTTAGATGTTTTAATTTGTAGGCATTTAGACATTGTAATAACAAGGTTATGTTCATTTGTGCAATTTTTCCCCCTATTTCCAAATGATGGTAGTTTCAGACAGGCTGTCTCTGACACTGGCAGATTGGGAAGGATAAGTCGACTGTGTGTGACTATCCTTAAAAGGCTGTTGATACCTGATTATTTAGTTTTCAGAGGCAGCCTAATTATGTTTGCCTTTCCCGTGCTCGTCTGCAGGTTGCAGATTGCGCAGGAGGAGCACCGCACTGTCGAGGTGGAGAAAGTGAACCTCGAACAGAAGTTGAGAGATGAGATCAACACAGCCAAGCAGGAGGCTCAGCGACTGAGGGAGCTGCGAGAGGGCACCGAGAACGAACTGAGCCGCCAAAAGTACGCAGAAGAAGAGCTGGAACAGGTACTGCATTACAAAGAGATGGATTTTGAAGTAGATCTAGAGAAAACACTGAAACGGAGACTGTCATGTTATTAACTTATTGTGTGGCAACCTCACAGTATGTTTAGGTCTCTCAGATTCACACTGACTATAGTATAAATACACCCACTGAAGACTTTGTCCATTAGGAATTTGGCAGGAACAGCAGAGCAAAGCCCACACAAGTGAGAAAAACACTGACACATGAGTATTTGCTTGAAGGCTTGTTACTGTGGACCTAATTTATCTAATTTCTCCTCTGGTTTCATAGTTATTATAATATTTAATTCAGAAAATATAGTATTAAAATGTAAAATTCTACCTTTGCTCCATCTGTAACTATAGCACCTTGGATTCACTGTGGTTGATTGTATACTCAGTATATTATGGCATACAGTACCTTGTAAACTGAATATCAGTATTACCAAGAGCTTGATAATGGAGAAAAAAAAAAGTTAATTGTTTACTTGTGTGATATTTGTGCTAGGTACGCATGGCATTGAAGAAGGCAGAGAAGGAGTTGGAGTCTCGCAGTAGCTGGTCACCACCAGAGTCTCTCCAAAAGTGGCTGCAGCTCACACATGAAGTAGAAGTGCAATATTACAACATCAAGAAGCAAAATGCAGAACGGCAGCTCCTGCTGGCCAAAGAAGGGGTGAGCATGTAAAAAAAAAAAACAAAAAAAAATGTTTAACACTGCATCTCTGGCATATGCAATTAAATACTATTGAACTTTGCCTGCAGGTAAGATTCTGCCTTCACATATTGTGTGGATAGTATCAGTAAAACAAAGATAAATGTTTGGACATTTATTTTAACAGGCAGAGAAGATTAAGAAAAAGCGGAACACTCTCTTCGGGACTTTCCATGTGGCTCACAGCTCCTCCTTAGATGACGTAGACCACAAAATCCTGGCGGCAAAGTAAGCAAGAAGAGTGTTTTGATGGATGGCTTTTTGTAAAATTTTCAAGATTATTTTCGTGATCATTTATTTAGATGTATGTTTAGAGATACTTAGTTTTTAATAGATTTTAGGCCATATTTACTATAGAGAAACAGCAGAGATTGGTCTATCAGTGCAATTAAAGAGAAGGAATAATTTTGTTATATTTGGTTATTAAAATAATGATTAATACCTGATTTGTGTTGGATAATGATATATAAAATAGTTGTATATGACAGAGAACATAACTGATTTTATTTTTCAATTTTCAAATGAGCATCTACATCAGCAAAGGATGTATGAAACAGTCCAAGGCAAAACAACATAAACACCAAACCCCATCCACCCTCCCAAAGACTCAGAGAGAAGGAAAAAACTAAATAAATAAAGAGAAAAGGGGGAACACAGACAGTATTTTATTTAAAAAAAAAATGTAAATAAAGATAACGGTCTGTTGCATGATGGTATAGTCTGCATTTTTGTAATTGGCTATGCGACACCAAGGGTCACTGCAAAAATGAGGAGGGAAAAGAAAAAAGAGAAGGAATGAAGAAGTCTACTGGAAGGGAATGCCTTGAATGAAATTTACTAAAAGGTTCCAAATTAAAGTGGAATCCTTATGCTTTTTATCTATTCTTAAAAAAAAAAAAAAATAGTATTATTTTTATGGGAGATTTGACAATGACATCTTAAAATCTAATGCATTGGAGTCAGGCATTTTTCCAGCATTCATCTGTTGATACTTGGCATCAAGGAAACAAATGAGTGTTGACAAACTATTTACAGGTTCACAAGGTATATTGTGAATCTAAACTCCATATTGGCTTCTAACAACCTGCATTGTCTCTACCTCTGTAAGCGGCGTCATGTCTTCAGGTAAATGTCATGTCCACTTGACTTCAAAACTAGGTCTTAATTCTCCAAACTGCTGCGAACCATGCTCCGTGCACATTGTTTTAGAGAGGAAAGAGACATGTGATAATATCTATCCAATCAGCAGGGCCATACTGGCTATGTTGCTTTATTGGAGTATCAACAGAATGCAGATCCTCATTAATAAAGGGTCTTTGGAATGTAAAGTTTGGGAACAGCAGGAGGATGGTGAAATATCAACAGTACACTGAAGTGAGGAAGAGCCAATCATATTCAATTATCATGTCCGTTGTGTTTTGTTTGGTTTTTTTTCATGCAGCTTTATTTATTTTCCAATGTAGCCTTTCCTCTGTCCATGTCATCTTCTTTCTCTTTATTTTTGCAGACAAGCTCTTGGCGAGGTGACGGCTGCTCTCCGGGAGCGGCTGCATCGCTGGCAGCAGATAGAAATCCTCACAGGTTTCACCATCGTCAACAACCCAGGCCTCCCCTCCCTGGCCTCCGCTCTCAACCTGGACCCCACCTTCATGGGCGGCAGAGCAACACCTCAGCACTTCATCATGTCCGACGACATGGACGACTTGGACGAGGATGTCATGCCTGGAACTCTGCAATGTAAGGGTTCATCCGAATCTGTGGGCCATTCGGTGGGGAGTATCAAACGAACCACTAAACCCTCCAAAGTTCTGCTGGGGAAAAGCAAAAATCAGCCCACATGAGAATTTGGACCTTTGTAATGCTTCCAATACCTGAATATGTCCTTAAGGCCTCGCTGTCAATGGAGGTAGTGAGGGGCACATGTCTATGAAGGAATGAGTGTTGTTCTACATT
Organism: Siphamia roseigaster; assembly: GCA_029814505.1. Classification (NCBI taxonomy): domain Eukaryota; kingdom Metazoa; phylum Chordata; class Actinopteri; order Kurtiformes; family Apogonidae; genus Siphamia; species Siphamia roseigaster. Next base: position 32,914,191 of record JAPTYR010000006.1, on the reverse strand, counting down.
TGTTTTTGTGAAACATGTAAATTCACTTCATTGTCTTTTTTTTTCCCACGCAATTCCAGTTGATTGTCTTTTGTTAATTGGTCTCATTTTGGATCAAAGTGTTTACTTGACTCAGTCGGCACACAAGACTGAAAACCTCTGTGACTTTCCTCTGGAAATTGAACTGTTAAGATAAATATACTGTTTAATGAGAACATGCTCTTGTGCTGACGTATTTGTAATAGTTGTGTCATAATTGCTACTTGACCTTTCCAACTTACCTTTGATCAAAGAACTCCAAAAAAGAAACATTTTTTATAGCTATCAACCTTCTTCCTCCATAAGCACCGGTTTAACTAATTTGAATATTAAACACATATCTCAGCTTTTTAACAGTTTGTAAAGAAACTGTTTTACTTTATTATTATGAACATATATCACATGAGGCTAACAAAATTGATGTTTTGTAGATTATCTTTTGGCAGCTATGATTACATGATTACAGGCTTTTTGTTTGACTTACTGTTGTGACAGAACCTTACACAGAGTAGGTTTGGGTTTGACAAACAGCTGGGGAAAGCTGTACTACAGAATCCCTTTTGCAACTGAAATAGTGAGTAAGTCTTTAAATCAACATTAATCGCACTCCTTATTTCACTCCCCCCTTCTCCTCCGCACCACCACCTTTCCTGGCATTTGGCTCCCACGGCTGTCTTATTGGCCTCACTACAGATGGCACTCTGCTGTTGGAACGGCGAGCCAGTGACCTGTGGTCCATCGGTTCGGACTGTCAACCCGTGTGGAAATATCCTGGTTGGCCTTTTATTCATGCCCCGCCCTCTGACCTCCCTGTGTTTTCCTTTGACTCACAGTCATACAGAGCTACAATATTTTTGAATTGGATAGTCGCTGAAAGGAGGAAAACAATCCTCCACTGTGTTAATCTAAAACACCCTTGCTTTATTTGCTTGTCTGCCACATTTACTTCACTGGAATGTCACCACACACCGCACTCTTGCTTTCTTCTTGTAATATCCCACTTAGTTTCATAGAAAATAGACTACCTACAAGAAATATTGTTTTGGGTTTTATCTTTAAGCTGTTTTATTTGTATCTGTACCCTTTTACAATGTCACCCCTTATTTCTTTTGGTCTTATAAAGAGGAGTGTTGTTGGGAACTGTAGTGTGGTGTACGTAACGAGTAAATTTAAGATGTAGCTCTGTAGCATAGCTTTGCAGTTACTCTCCCTAGAATACCTTAAACCCACTCAAATGTATCCCCGCACTTGACACTCTTTCCTCAAATCTCCCATTTGGTTTCCCCCTCATCAGCTGTTTAATGTGCGTTTGTCGGTAACGCTCTTGTTCTGTGCCCACAGCTCCCAGTATGATGTCCCTGCGTCAGCGCCACATTGACCCCCAGCTGGCCATGGGCTCCCAGAGGTTGGTAGAGGGTTGCCTGTTGTCAGGGCAGCAGGGAGAGGGGACCCCATACCCATCCAGGTCTAGGCCTACCTTGAGACAGTCGCGCAGCCAGTCGTTCGGGCAGCTCGAGAGTCTCCCTCTGGCTCCTCCCCTTTCCTCAGCTGTGTCTCACCCCTCCATCATCTGTTCCTCGAACCTAAGCCCTCAGTCCCTGTCTTCGTCTTTGTCCTGTTTGCCCAGCTCTCTGGGTGGTGCCGTAGTTCCTCATTGCTCGCATATATATCACACTTCTTTTCAGCCCATGGACCCCATTCCTGATTTCACCTTCTCCGATGCCTCCAATGTTCACTCTTCATGCAGCGGCAGCTTCGGGTACCCATCTCTTTGCAATTGTCCACACAGCGCATGCGTGTGCGTTCTCTGTTCTCCAAATGCTGTTACTTCATTACAGCAAGGGTAGTTTTTCATTAATGTCTCCCTCTTGAACACTTTATTTTTGCCGTGCTTTCATTAGTTTTCTGTTTTTCTTTTGTTGTAAGGTTCAGTGTGTACTATTCAAGGAGGTTAGAAGTAACCACGCCTTATTTCTGCTGGATCTTAAAACAACCACACCTTTTCTGTTTTATGGCACGTGGCATCAAGCATTCAAATGCACCACCATCACTTACTATGACTGCGCGTGACCAGAGTTAATATTTCACTAACTAAGGGTGATTTCACACTTCTGTCATGTGGTCTGGTTTTTAGTCGCATGCAGCGCGACTCTAAGCCGCTATTTCGGTCCGTCGGATGAAAACCGTTTTGCTTTTGGGGAGGCTTTAGCCCAAACTGTAAGGCGTAAAGTCATGAAATTTGGTACAATGATAGAGGGTAATAGTCTAATTGGGTTCACTGACTTTCTTGCTGTCAACACTCAAACTCTAGCGCCACCAACTGGTCAAAGTTGGAAATGCGCATGACTTAGGTCTGTTGACCTTGTTTATCTATAGACCTATTTATTTGGGAAGTGAGACAAAAGTAGCACTGGGTCTTTATGGGTTAAATGATAAGACACTGCATTGCTAAACCTTGTTAAAAAGAACTTATCTTTTATTTCTATCTGTAATAATTTGTAGACTGTTTACCCCAACCAGCCATCAACAAAGCTTCCGGGATCAGCAGAAGATCGCCCTCCAGGGAAAGAAGGGAGAGTTGCAGTTCCTTATCCATCAAGTGAGTAACGTTGTTGTTTCCTAAAACTCTTTTGGTAAATAATCAGTAACAGTAAGAGGTTTGGCAGTACTTTTTTGCCCTATGAGCTGTAATGCCCGTAACCTGTGTTTCCTTGCTCCCTTCTTTTAGCAGTAGCAGACCTCCAGCGGATGTTCCCCACCCCACCTTCACTAGAGCAGCACCCAGCTTTTTCTCCCATCATGACATACCGTGACACCCCCAGCCAGGAGCCTCCTGCCCCGAGTGGAGCAGCAGACCACCTGCCCCTGATGCCCTCCACGCAAATCACAGAGTATAGGGTGGAGATGGAGGAGGGAGTGGCCAGTCCCAGGCAGGAGGACGTTAAGGTGAGGGGGAGTGCGTCTTATGCCATACACTAAAACAGATTTTTTTGGATCTCTATATCATGAAGTACATTATTTAGCATTGATATACATAAAAACCTACTTCTGAAAAGGACTTTCTGACATGTTGAACTGAAGCTGTTATAGCTTTCTATTTAGAACTAATAGACCACCTCATAAAATTATCACCATGGCCAGGTAATTTTCCAGTTTTAGATGAAATAGAATTAGAAGAAGCACTTACAGGGCTTCATTTCATTGATGGTCTTCCTCTGACTGCCAATCCCATCCATTTTTTTTTAAACATTTTGGTCAGGTCATGGGAAAGTGAGTATGTATGATAAAAATCAAACTTATTCTTAGGATATACTATATGGACTCATTTTAATCTTTCAATCTCTATTTTTAAACTGTTTTCCAATTTTTACTTCATTGAGTAGAAAAAATTAGAGTTAGTTAGAATCAAACAATACTATAACTTTGACAAAAAATTAAAGTAACCTATTTTTATTTTATTTGTTATTCTTAATCATTCATGTTCCTGTCAGTTTTCACACATTTTTTTATACAAATGGCAATTTTTCAAGATTCATCATTGGGCCTGGTCAAGCAAAAGTGAACATCAACATTATCTGAACCCGCTTTATCTTCACTAGGGTCACGGAGGTCGCATGGAGCCTATCCCAGCCACATAGGGCGAAGGCGGGGTACACCCTGGACAATTCATCGCAGGGCGGACATACAGACAAACAACACTCTCACATTCACACCTATGGGCAATTTAGATGAGTGCATGTCTTTGGATGGTGGGAGGAAGCCGGAGTTCCCAGAGAGAACCCACGGGGAGAACATGTAAACTCCACACAGAAGGGTATGAGTTCAATTCCAACACCACTGACTGGTGCTGGAATCGAACCCAAGACCTTCTTGCTGTGAGGCATGAGTGCTAACCACTGCATCACCGTGTCGCCCCCAAAAGTGAACATCATAGGTCAAAATCATATTTCTTAAGATCACCATGAAAATGGTCTCTTTTTTTTTTTAGCTTAATTTGTCTAGTGAATGGATCTAATTTCATTTTTTGAATAGAACAAGTGAAAGATTACTAGCATTTGAAGTATCTGTCTGAAAACTTTTGAAGTGTCTTTGAAACCTGTGTATTATAAGTAGGATGGAAACCGACATGCATGGTTACCAACTGAAATGCATGTGCGTGCCCCCCCCCACTTCCCCAAAGTGAGCGATTAGTGACGCCCCCAAAAACAAACAATTATAAACAAGCATTTCTTTAACCAATGCAGCATGTAAGACCATAACCGTACTTGTTTAGTTATAAAATCTATACTCTGTTACCATTTTGGCCTCAATATAGTTTATCATATTTATATTCATATTCAAACTTTTTTGTCCCAAATTTTAGCAAGGCCAGCATGTTATACATGTTTGCGTAAACCTTGCCCAAGGTGATGTTCTGTTCTCATAGTGCCATAACTGAGCATGTTGTTTTTTTGTTTGTCTTTTTTTTGCTAAGTTCATATTTAAAAATGAACTTGAACCATGTTGAAGAACTTATAAAATCCTACAGAAATATGCACTGCAAGTTGCTGTAAGTCATCTGGTTTAAAAGTTATCGTCCAAGGAACAGTCACTTTGTAAGTCCATAACAGCTTGGCCAGGCCCCATTGCATTGTTCTGATTTTGGGGCTGTAGCTCTATCACCCCCTCAATTTAAAAAAAAAAAAAAATGAAACTCCCAAAATTTAAAGATATTTGAACATACTTTTAAACACCTTAACCATTTTTTTTTTTTTTTTTTTACAATATTTGAAAGAAAATTTGTGTATTCGGTGTCCATTTCTGTAGCTATATACTGCAACTAGTAGTGGAGCCACCACACAAAAAGCATTTCCTATACACTAGATCACTTATAGGATTTTATTTGTAACTTTTTTGGAAGTTTACCATAAAATTGCATACTAATTACATACTAGTAATCTTCAGATATACAATTTCTTTGCAGTAGTTATTGCTTCTCCTTCATTAAAGGTGTCATTCTGCTAAAACCCACTTTTACATGCTCATTTTGGAATCCGGTGGATCACCACACGTTACCTACACATGCTGTGCTTGAAAGTGGTGTGTCACCTCCACTGGCTGTATTTCACATTCATAGAAACAACACGGAGAAAGGAGCAAGTGAGGAAAAGCCTTTCATTTCTATGTAACATTGAAAGGGGTGTCGCCCACTTGGGTTTATGCCTGCCCACAGAATGCAGGTGACACTCTGCAGCCCGTGGAAAAAAAAACCCTGCCCGTCCCAGTAGCACTAGCATCTGCAAGAGAAGACGGCACCTCAGTAGCTATTTAGGTCTTCATATTGGTATTCTGAATGGTCTTTCTGTTATAGTAAGTAAACATTCGGATAGTCTGATCAGGTAGGCTTATTCTGATATGAACAGTTTTTTTCTGATATTCAAGGCGTATAGATTAACATGATGGTTTGGCTGAGGCGTTTAGCAGGAAGATGATTCTGTGGCAATGGCAGGCTAAAACAACGATGACCAGCAGCACAGAATCAGCCCTTGTTTTCCCCAAATTGTCAACAATGATTAAAATGCGTCACTCGTTATGAGATGATAACAACTATACCATAAAGGTTGGAGATAATTATTGAAACATTACCGTTCAGAAACGCTCATTGACAAACAAAGAATAAGTTGTTCCTCCTCGACCTCTCCGTCATCCTCCGACTCAGGGCCGAATACAGACATATGTTTTTTATGCAAGGTTTCAAAACAAGCGACGGCACGAAACCTAGCTAGCTGGGGGCTACTCTCGGATGGTAAACACACACAGAGCGAGGGGAGAGGGGACATGGGGGTGGTCCTTCACGCATTAATTCTCTGAGCCAATCAGAGATGCCTCATTACCGCGTCATGGATATGCATGAGGAAGAACTGGAAAACTCTGTTGTTCGACCTGAAGTCATTTTACTAC
>JAPTYR010000006.1:32852724-32863170 GCA_029814505.1 Siphamia roseigaster | reverse complement strand
CCCTTCGTCTTCTTCACTTTGACAATTGAGATACCACTTCGTCACACATGAACGCGCACATCAAGACACAAGGGGTAAAACTAGGCACAAGATGGACAAATGAGACGCAGCCTTAGATGTCGCCTCAAGCATTGTTGACAAGTAAACCAGAAGAAGTGGTGCTCAAACACAATAATTTCACACTGTTCCCAGGTCATGTGTAAACAAACAGACCTCAGGATAATATTGCATTAATTATTAGTGATGCAGATGAGTTTGTGTTTCAGTTTCTGGTTCTGTTTGGGCCTGTATGACAACTATTTTTCTTTTCTGGAAAGTGTACTGTTGTTTTTGTTATCGTGTGTGTTTATAGTAATTTTGCCTAGTCACAAACTCGGATTAAACTATCAATGTGAATGATATGCAAGTAATGTCTCAGATACACTGGACAGCTCGGAGTACAGCACTGGAGCCACTTCTGCTGCTCATAATGTGCCAAAAGCCAACTCTGCCTTATCAGCAGCTGTGGACGTTTGCCAACCACCTTGCAGATTGATTTTTTTATTACCGAGAATAAATGGATATTGAATCTTTGAGTAACAGAGTGACCTGGCAATGAAGACACTAATGTATTTAAGTTGTGTGTGGCAAAGTACACTTTGACAGCCAAGCTAATTCTATTAGGTGTAGTGTTTTCCATTTACACAATGAAAAGTGCCCAAACTGGCAAATAGGGGCATTGAGAGACTCATTACACTGGCAATAGTCATATTTTTGCAACTCGTTTGGTAAAGACTGTTTGATTTGTCATGCTCTATTTTCACGTGTAACTCACTGCACACATAATAGCAGGTAATAGCTCACAATGTAGCATATGATTTTAATTCCTATTCAAAATCACACTTCATACGTTTTATTGAAGGTGTTAGACTTGTCATGAGGCTTTCTATAGTTGTAATATTTTGAGAGTGTGGCGATGACTTGTCATAACATCTTGACAGCTTACTGTCTGCCTCAAATAAAGTAAAGATGTGCTGATATCCAGCAAACATACCTGAAGGCTCTGGCAGCAGCAGGATGTGACTGTGAATATTAGACTGTTTGTCACTGCAGGCATTTAGTAGATCCTGACATCACAGCCCACATTCAAAACCTTGAGAGAGCACGGCAGGCATTCATTGTTGAAGTGTGGAACTACAGTGTGTTGAAAGAACATCTGTTGTGAGTGAGTGGGAGTAGTGGCTCATTTGATATGAGCTATAGGAGCTGTATCCATGGGCAGATAAGTAATGACTCTTAAAATACAACGAGCTGAACAGTTTATCAGTTACAGTAAGCCTGCATGAATGACCTGTGCATGAAAAGCAAATGAAAAAAATTGTGACCTTTTATTGTATGGTAAAAAGAGTATTTTTTTTTTTGATATGTAGGAATTGTGTACAGTATGTATTTCTTGAATTTAAAAAAAATATATTCAGAATTTTAACATAGCTGCTCTGTATCTTTTTCATTTCAAAGCACAGTATATTACAGTGGTACATAGTATCTGCCGGGAACATGCTGTGCCAGTAGGGACTAAATTTCTAATTGCACTAGATGGCAGTATTGCTTTGTTTACAAGCAGTAATTCAACCCCTCTCTTAAGTTGGGATCATTCAGGTGTCAGAAGAACATCGACTTGAATTAATTAACAATTATTAGGAATTATTCAGCTTCCTTTCATTGATTAAATATGTTCCTGTCACCCGCTGCATTTGTTTCATGTTAGTAGTTACCTCTTACTTCTCCACAGTTATTCTTTGTATACTGACTGTATTTAACTGGGGGCTGCCTTTGTGTCTTCCACAAACCTGTGAGACTGCATTGTTTCCCTTTTTAATGAAAGTGTAGACACAAAGTCATCTGAGATTCATTAGCTCAAACATGTTTGTCAATTTAAAAAAGCCCACCCCACAGCAGGGTGTAACCCCATTACAACGCAAATGACTTTAGAAAGCCATCTCATGAAAACCACCATTTAGGGAGTTCATTTAGGATGCCTGGTTGCACGAGCTTATTTTGATGACCTTAATGTCACTGAGCCAGAAGACATCACTGGAAGGTTTTTTTTTTGCAGCACTGTTTATTCTCAAAGACCACAGTTCTCGCTGATGTGCTATTAATCTGTTTCACTGTGATTTACCATAGCATAGGGTCATGAAATATTACAGAACGCCATAAAAGCCGTGGCTCGTCTTCCGCCCAGTACAGAATAAGGGGAGTGTCGTCCCAGTGGACTATGTCACAGTCACAGCCTCTGACTCCCCACACACACCAAGCCCCATTAAGTCTAACTATCTGGCTTTATACCTTTCCATGGGCAGTACCTCTATTTCAAATAAAATAGCTGTGATAATGTTTATTCCATTTTACAAGAGGAAAAAGATATCAACGTGAAACACACCAAATTTGTGTTATGGAGGTAATGCCCTTTAAATTGTTTCCCCAGAGAACTGTGGAATAGTAATAAAGGACTTAAATCAGAATTCATTCATTTCGCTGCCACTTTTACCCAAAGAAACTTGCACAAAAAACTACCTACAAGATTATCGACTTCAGAAACAAATAGTCATTATGAATTTAAAGGGAAAGCAGCTTTACAATATTTTATTTCTGGATATAGAAGTATATCCATAGAGTTAAGCTTCTGCTCCTTTTTAAAAATCTTTTCTACTACTGAGATTTGTTGTTGATAAAGCAGTCATAGTGAAAACTCTGCTGTCGGTGTTTTTAAGCTTTATGTATTACTCAGTCTTCCTCAGCAGGTGCAGTGTGCTGAGGTGTCATGAAAGAGCAAATGTTTATATTTACTGTTTACTTTACGATTGGGTTAATGTTCATTTTTGACCTTGGAAGCAAACTATTTCTGTGATGGCGATGCAGGATTTCTGTCACATGCGCTTATAAAATTAGCTTTTGAATTCAAAGGAACATTAGCTGCATAACCCTGTTAAAGGAGAAGTTTTGTTTTTTACGATTTGGACCTTATTTCAGTGATAAAGCAACATTATTTACTCACCCGTTTCAGTTTGGTGTAAGTCGGAGTATGTCTGAAGATATTGCATTTGCCAATATTCATATTCCAGGATTGGTCGAGGCACCGTCACCTGTCTCTGCATCCTCCATTTCAATACATCCTCATCCCTATACTCAGGCTCAAAATAATATGGACACCCACCTCGGGCTGAACGATTTCAAAAAAAGAGTTGTATTGCGATTTCAACCACGATTTTTGTAACAAACAATGAATTCAATAAAGCAAATGCAAGAATGAAAGCTATAGTAAACGCATTTCCCCCTGCTTCTGCCATAGTGACCACCAACACTGATTGGAGTGTGGAACATGTGACTTGTCTATCCAAATCATAGAGCTTTTTGATTGGTTGGTAGCTGACACAGAGCTACCACTCCGGGCCTTTTTACACCACAGGCTACTGTATGAGAAATTAAAAGTAAAAAAAAAAAGAGAGAAAAATGACTGCTTTCACAATTTGATAATTGTGTTGTCTGAAATTGCAATTTTCGGTCCAGAATGATAGATCTTTCAGCTCTACACCCATCATATTCAAAGTCGTCTTCAAACTCAAACTCTGACTCTTCTGCGTTGTCACATAACAGAACTTTTGTTAGCAGCAACAAGGCGAATGAATGAATGCGAGTGGTGTCACTTCAGGGCTCCAGGTAAGGGTCATTTTTATCAATATACAGATGGATGGCTACAGCACAGTACTTCTGACTGAAATGGAAACGGCACCACCATATCACAACAGACATCTGAGGAACAAGCGTATTTAATGGCTTCATATTGGTGCCCTGGCGACTCCCGTTACATGGATATCAGCAAATGCAATATCTTCGGACATACTCCAAATGACACCAAACTGAAATGAGTGAGTGAAGGACGTTTTATCATTGAAGCAAGGTCCAAATCATAAAAAACAGGACTTCTCCTTTAAGGAATGGGAATTTAAAAAACACACACACACACACTAATGGATCATGATTCTGTGGTTTGACCTGCCTTACGGGTAGAGTTCATGTCACAGAGGGAGTCCAGCGAATCTTGGTTTACTTGTTATTCACAATTCAGCATGACCTTTGGATCGTGAGCTCTTGTCGACTACCTTTTTTGTCTGTCCTGATCACATTCCTTCTCAAATCTTTGGCTGTAATATCCGTGGAGTCATCTAACTGGCTGCCCCCAGAGAGAAGATCATTAAGGAGATGGGTTGGAGTTTTGAAATGAGACCCCGTGCTTGTACTTACACCGGTGATGCTGACGCTGCACGTGAGGGGATTTTTATATATATTTTTTTTGCCTGTAAATGTAGCTGAGCTGTTTGAGCAGGACGTTTCCGAATATTATCAGGGCTTTGAAGTGTTTAATATCTGGATGGTGTGGTGGTAAGGGGTGTGGCTCTGTGACCGGGCTCTCGCTTTGACGGTAGCACTGACACTGTTCTTCAAAGTGACATTCGAGGGAGGGACCTTTCACCAAATGCATCACAATCTCATCAAGTGTTGCAGTCTGCTTAGATTAATGGGCTGAGAGCTGATTATGCAGGGCTGTACATCATCTCTGTCTAACTGCCTGCTGCTCTCCCTGCCTGTCAATGATCCACCCTCCTTTATCCTATCTTTTCATGGCAAAAAAAAAAAAGTGGCACTCGCGTTCAGTAAGAAGGACTCCTGTGGTTTACCCCCAGACAAATGTTATGTAGTCAAGCAGTCAATTCCATTGTGTAGAAAATAGAAGTGGTGAAACATCCCGACTATCCTGAATACTGTTGGATGCTCACAGGCGAAGTCATCTATTTTTTTTTTTTTTTTTTCTGGAGCTACATGCACAAAAACACATATGTCATATTAATGAATGCTGAGATGCTTATACAGAGGAATATGGGTAGACATCTGTAGAATGTCCCAGAGCACAAACCATCCTAAAATATGTGTGATGTACGATCGCCGTTGTACCTTCTGGAGGTTAAATTTACAACAGTGTTCAAATGAAATGCTTAAATTGTTATTAAAGGGATTAGATCTGCTAATATACAGGTAGTTTACAACTCTGATGGCCTTAACTGCTGAGTTGGGCTACCTGCATGTGTAAATTACCTCTGTCGTTGCACCCCGTGAGCCTAGCCCCATGTGGGGGATGGATTAATCTTCCCAGCATATTATTGAATGTGTTCTCTTGCTTGGGAGCAGCCGATAAATTGTGGTTGTCACAATGGCCCTGCACCTGCTCTCCATAGCCTTGGAATTTCTAACAAAGTATCACATTTCTGAACACCGCACTTGGGGCTATAAAAAAATAGTCACAACATGGATAGAAAATGCTCAAGGAAGCTGTGTGGATTGTGCAGTGAAGGAGGGGGGGTAGAAATATGGGAAAGAGACACAGATTGTCCTAGTTGTTACTTTCGTGAATACCTTACCTTGTACAGCTTAAGATTTCAATTTTAACATGATGAGAGGGGGTTATAAAAGTACCCTGAGATTACCAGAGATCAAAAAAAGACAAATCTTATTACAACCCAGAAGAGAATGTCTTTCAATACTTAGACCTGCCTAAGAATGGGAAAAATCATTGTTTTCTTGTTATTGATGAACCAAACCCATACGTACAAAATTAGCTTTGCAAGTTTAGTACTTTACTTCAGACTTTCTCGCAGGACATTGGCCATAGAAAGGACTAGATGTGTTAAAGTGGATATTCAACCTCATACCGTCATTGATCTATGCAACTGTAATTGCCTGAAATGCCGCGCATGGAAGTACCCATTAACAGGTAAGACTAGTCCACTGAGCAGAATTAATCAGCCAGTTCAGTCTGATACGCTTAAATACACATCCATTATGAATATTTCACTTTTAGTAACAAACACAACAAAATCAATGAACTCCCTATACAACCTTTGCTCTTTTTAACAACTGAAATGTCTCCACTAGCCTTATTATTTTGTGCTTTTCTCCATGTATTCCTTCTGCGCAGTCATTGTCATCCAAATCAATATTCCTTACACTCCACTGAACTCACTAAAGACTATTGAGTTTATGAAAACCTTGGAAATATCTCTTTCCATACACTGTGCTCTTTGTTTGGTTGCTGCTTAACTCAGATGGTAAAAACATTATTGATATACAAATGACACAATATTATTTCACTGAATACATATTACAGATCTAAAATGCTTGAAGTGAATATGTGAAAACACCTTTTTTTTTTTATTTTAATTTTCACCAGTAGGGGGAGCTTTCACACTTACCATCAGATGCATTCTTCCCAGCTTCTTTTTAAATTATTTTTTTGTAATGCATTTTCATTTATGGCCTCTCTATATGTTGTTTTTTTTTTTACTGCCTTTTCTTACACACCCCAATTTAAAAGGTCACATGCCTTACATTTTCACTGCTTTTGTTTGTCACATTAGTTGTAAATGGTGTGCAGAGCTCACAAAGCAGTGATCAGTTTGCTTCATTCTAGTCACTAAAAATGTTGTTTTTCCTGAACAAGACCATTGACATGAGTTAAATGAATTTCACAACATCTCCTACTCCATCTTACCCTCCTCATTCCTGTCTCTTTGTTTTCACTCAGTCACCTCTCACTCTGTCTTTGCTTCCTTGCCAAACACCCACCCCCACCCCCACCCACCACCCTGGCTGCGCTCATGCAGTTTCATCCCCAGAGGTGAAGAGCAGACTCCTATAATTACCCAAGTGTCTGTGAAATGAATCATTGGGCGGCTGATTGAGCTGCGTGATGGGAAACATCCATCCTGAGTAGTACGACTGAGTGTTCTCACCCCTCTACCCTGTTTCTTCGTATGCCCAAGGCTGGCACGTGTGCATACTCAATGCCACCGCTGCGAGAGACAGGGTGTGGTCTCCAACTGCTGCACACAGTAGCGGCAACCTTGACAGCTGACAGAGAATTATTTTCACTGTTATGTAAGCAACACTAACAACACCAGGTTTGCTGTTGCTGTAGCAATGATGATTTCTTCTTCAAATTGTTAGACAGTAGCCCAGGTGGTTAGATAAGACCAATTGATAAATGTGCTTTTCTGGTGTCAATGGTTTTATTCAAGACTTAGTTGCAAAAGCATACATTATTACAATTTATCCACATTTTGAAAAACAAATCAAAAGTACAACAGAGGAAAATAAACATAGCAAATGCAACCCTCATCCCCCCCATCCCAGGACTTAAGACGCATCACATCAAGGGCGACTACATACATTCTAATCATATTCAGGTTGCGTTATCAATATATTGTTGAAGGGGATGCCAAATCTGATTAGACTGGGAACCGGATTCTTTCCAGGTGAAGGAGCTTAACCATTTCTTCCAGCCATAATTTAACTGAAGGAACTTCTATTTTTTTTTTTTCGGCTATAAGTGCATAAGATATCTGATGACGATGGTGTTTGTTAAGTTGTGAAAACTGATTAGAGGAAAAATGTGCTTTTCTAAAATCAGGAATTAACTTAAATTTCTCAGGCATCATTATCATTTTTCCTAAATGTAAACATCACCTTGAAATTTATGTTCAAAACATATAAAATAACTTAACTGTGCTCAATGTAGCATTCAGTATCAGCTGTGATTGAAAATCGCTAATGCTGGCTTCTATGAATAAGTTGGGCTGACCGTTTTCTCATATTTTTTATAATTGCGTCCTGTGATTGTTCTCTGCCCCTCATCTGTCAGTTGTAAGAGACGATGATAAAAGAGAGGGTTGGATCACAAGTTAATCTTGTGTAAATATTTGAAACCACGGAACAGACAAATGCAGCCTTTTTTTTTTTTTTAAACTACATCCACTCTTTTTATTTATTTCAACTCCCATAGGTGGTATGAAATTCACACTAAATGAGATGTGGCACACTTTGCCACATACCATTAAATGTAATATATTACTTTCTTTAACATTTTATTGATCTGTTGGACCAGTGACCACTTCTGATTTCCCCACTGACTATGACACCGACATTAATACAGAGTGTACTCCTTGGGTTTTTATGTATGTGTACTGTGTTGTTAAATCTTGAGCTTTATATCCTGTATCTATCGAAGATATGGACACTGTGATAGAATCAACAGGGACAATTCTCCAGAACACAATAAACTAAATAACAATTAAATCCATGAGTTAATGAAAGATGCATTTGTAAACAAAAGTTTAACATGTTGTAAGCTGTTGAATTCAAAACAGACCTTGTCGATCAACCTTGCGGTACTTCATGTCCACCTGTGAACATGTTCCGTATACAACGCTTTCACAGTGCGATCAGTCTGTACTGGAGCAGCTTTGTGATATGACTGCAGTGGATCTTTCTGAAGATGCCTCATGATTTCCCATGAGAAATAAAAGTCAGGATTGTTTACATGATTGACTTGTTCCTACTGATCGTTATCTCATACAGCATTACTGGAGATGTGCTAACACCTTTACCATTAAAAAGAAGTAAATAAAACCAATAAGCATTGGACAAATATGCAATTTTTCTAAACGCCCTTAATGTTTCAATGGATGCACATTTATATCCACACCTAACATTTTCTAATCAAAGACCAACCCATCATTCAGTCTTGTCATGTCATATTGCACCATTTGAAGCTGCGGGTATATTAGAAATAGGGCTGTAAAACGATAATTTTAATCAGATTAATGACAGGGTTGTTGTGGATCAATTTTATTTAATCAAAATTAAATATCATTCATTTTCCATTCATATTCATCAAATTTTATTTTTACATGATCTACCAGACCAGAAGGTAATAAACGTGTTTGTCCAAACTGGGCAATGCATTCGCCTTAGATTCAAGATTCAAGAGACTTTATTGTCATTATGCAGGCATAACGAGATTAATTGCCGGGCTCTCGGCTACATTTGCATAGAAAACACAAGAATCGAATAAACAACGCAGGAATAGAATAAAGTGCAATGCAGGGAGGTAATGATATTAAAACAGAGGTAGTGGTTGAAAACAAAGTGCCTGTGATAAAGTGCACTCAGTGCTGATCAGCAGAGGTGTTAAACAGTCTGTGTTTGCTTCTGTGGGTGTGCAGGCTGCAGGGGGGTTATTGCTTTCACAGCTCTGGGGAAAAAACTGTCTCTGAGCCGTGAGGTGGTGGTCTTAAACATATAAACATAACAGCAAAAAGACAAAAAAAAACCAAACAAACAAACAAAAAGCTTCTCAATTGGTGTCAGTATTACTCGCATCTGACGTCTTATTACCTCCATCTTTTTTCAGAAAGTCTAAGAATGGGTGCCATACCTCCTCAAATTTGCTTCCTTTACCTTTCACTATATACGTTATTTTCTCCATAACCATATTATTCATTATTCATTCATTATTCATAATTAGAGTAGTTTGACACTGCATTTTTAACACAGGTGAATGTACTGTGCAGAGCTTTGGAGTGAACACAATAACACAACGTGGCTGTGGTTTGCAGAAGGTGCTGCCGGTGCAGAAGGAAGCTGCTCGGACTTTCTGTACGTTTCTACGCTACAACCGGAAACAGGAGCAACGTCAGGAAATGATGGAGCGGCTGATCCAAGGTCAGAGTACCGTCAGCTGATCTGGAATGTCACTGCAGTGTCAATAATGGGAGTTTATTTAAGAGGATCTATGGCTTCATTAGATTTGAATATATGTGCTATATGGACTAAAAGTACTGGGGTATGATTTCAAGTGTTTCTTTTTTTAACAGGGGTCTGAGATTAAACAATAATGACAAATGTTAGAAAAGACTTTTGTAGTGTGATAAATATCATTTCATTGCTTTTGCTTTTGTTTATTATTATCTTTGCAGCCATAATGTGTCTCATAGATGGTTTTTACTTCATATCACTCCATGTGGATTTTGTTTTATTTGTTTATTTATTTATTTTTAATCCATGATTGATTTGAAGTATTCTAAATTTCTAAAATATTTTTTGTGTTATGTTAAAAAAAAAATTCCTTCCACAGCTGACCATCTACTTTCTTCACATCTCAAATAGGAAGAAAATTTCCCATTAAATTTAATTTTAAAGGAAATGTTGATAGCCACGTTTGTCCCATAATTTTGTCCACATAGTTTATAAAAATCAATATTTCCTTAACTCTTTAACCCCTGATGCATCAGCGCTGACACGTTCTGAATGGATGTAGTTTAAATATCCAGAAAAATTCAACCGTTTTGTTTTTTTTTTGTGGTTTTACTGAGTTGTGTTGGTGGAACTGATGTGTGGAGATACACAGGTGTCAAAAAGAAACTAATGTGGGGGGAAAAAGACTAAACTAAAAGTACTAAAGGATCTAAAGGATCAGCACTTATAAACACCAGCAGCTCTCTGCTACCATTTGAGGACAAGCTACAAGAAAGGAAGGGCCACATAGATAGTTGGAGCTGCTCAGGTAAGTAA
>JAPTYR010000006.1:32646885-32658835 GCA_029814505.1 Siphamia roseigaster | reverse complement strand
ATACATTTGGTTCAATTTGAGATACAGCCTTAATGTACACAAACCTGTTGTCTTTTAGTTCCAACTTATATGAGATCCTGATACAATGCCATGGTGTCCGAGAACCCAAATACAGAACCCAGAGACGTTAGATAGTCATAACAATATTTATTAAACAAAAAATAAGGAAGTGAGTGCAGGTTCCCTCCTCTGATCTTGGATGTCCACCAACCCTGACTAGGTACACAAACGGCAGAGAAGTCAAAAACAGGCCAAAATCCAAAAACTAGAAAACATAGCAGAACAACAGGGAAAACCCAGAAACCGTTACCCGAGATCGAACGAGGGTCAGAGCCAGGAGGAGGAATAACATCAGGAGTAGATGAGGGACGTGCAGGGACTTGGTTGGGGGCTGGCTAGATTCAGGTACCGGAGAGATCCAAGGGCTGAGGAAGACAATCCAAAAAGGGCGAGGCGAAGACAAAAGTCGAAGCAGGCTGAGGTCGAAAACCAGAGAGGCTAGACAAAACAGGTAGAGGTACATGGGGGCAGAGGCAGAAGACAGAGATCCAAAATCCAAACACACTCCAAAACCGGCAAGAAACAGACAGGGGGAGGAAACGCTCATAATTCAGAGACAAACTCGCAACACGAGAGAGAGAGAGAGAGAGAGAGAGAGAGAGAGTGCTTTAAGTAGGGGAGAAGACAGGCACGATAATGAGGAGTGCAGGTACATAGGGTTGAGATAACGAAGGGGAGGAGAGGACACCTGTGACAGGAAGAAAAGTCAGAGCAGTGAAAACACACCAACTTAACAAATTAAAATCCTGGAAACTCCGACAATGACAAAAACTGAGAGACACAGAAAAATGACAACACAAGACAGACCTAAAAATGAACTTTATAACAGATTATACGTTTGACAGCCAAATTCTTAAACCGTGATTATGAAGAATAAATAGTTGAGGATGAAAATGAGGTTTTCTTTTCTGAAAATTTCTAAAAGTGTTGGAATTTGGATGAAATGATTTATTTTACCTTTAGCTTATTTAAACTCTTAAGACTTCCTTTCTATTTTATCCTATCTTTATTTTATTCTTTATTTTATTCTATTTATAAATACTTAACTTATTCTTCTTCTGAAACCACATTTCACTGTACATTGTACTATGTATAACTGTGCATGTGACAGATAAACCTTGAATCTTGAATCTTGAACCTTGAATGGCATTTAGCTCATCCTCATCCCAAGAAAAAAGTTTCAGAAACCATTCCATATTGATGTAAATAAAATTCACTATTAGTCGCTTTTCCACTGGACATACATACATAACTATACAGATATTTTCTAAATGTTGATAAAATTTAAGTGTGTAATGTCAGTTTTTCTATTAGATCACAAATGTGATGATTTGTATATTTATTAATGTGAGAGAAGCGGTTCTTCCATAAACATGGTGATAAACATAAATAACGTGTTGATATACAGATATATTCATTATAATTATATATTAACCCTCTGTCCTGTACTAAGTTAAAAAAAACTATTTGTTTTTTGTGTTTCTTTTAAAACTCTTTTTCTTTGCTTGTCATCAACTTCTGTTGTTTTATTATTATCATTATTATTATTATTTTTTTTAATTAATAATAATGTGACTAGTTGCGGAAAAAGACCTTTCTGTTGCAGTTTGGAATGATATACCAATTGTGCTACACTGGAAAAATGACCTCTTATCAGTGCAAAAATGTTTAATGGAAAAATGAGAATTTTGATGAAATTGTGCATTTTCCTTTAGGTAATTTTAATCTGCAAGTTATATTTACATATTTCTATGGTCAGTGGCAAAGCAACTATTCTTAACCTACTTAGCAGAAGTGGATGTTTTTACTCGTTTGTGACAAAGTATACATACAAATAAAATGTGTGTATGTTGTCCCGTGATAAGATGCATTGTGAGAGCAGGCAGGGATGTGAGAAATACCTCCGTCTGATAAAATGTGAGAAAGGAAAAAGCCTTTATTAAATGTGTCAGCTCTGTGTCTGTGCAGCTGGAGTTGGCTGACCCTGGTAAGGAGGTGTTGTTATCTGTTGGGATTTACTCACGCAGCGTTCACACACACAAACATCAAGTCGCGCTGACACAGGTCTCATATACAGTATCATGCAGATTGCTCTTATCTCATTTGACAGCTACAGGTGGCTACAGTAAATGAGGCGATCTGGCCGCAAACACAACACAACACAACAAGGCCTTCGGTGCTAGCATGTGGAAAGAGACCAGCCCACAGAAATGGAGCGGAAATTTGGGATATAACCTCTCACAGGGATATAAATCATACAAATACACTGCAGTCACCACTGGCACTCTGACCTTTGGCTGTCATGCACACAAACTACCACATTCACACACATATGATATATCCTGAGACTGCACTTTTTTATCCTTACGGGCCTTGTGTCCCTGCTCTGACCTCTGCAACTCCACAGAAGGGAATAAACCGTCTGTGTTACCTATTACCGTCACAAGAAGCAAGTGTATTGCCAGACGGAGGAAATATAGCACACCTTAGACTGCACCTCTGGTTGAAGAATGACAGTGATAATAGAGTATTGGAGCAAGAGGTGAGAACAAAGACAGAGAATGTGATGAGGAGGTGCATGAAGGGTGGCAAACGGATCTAAGTTTTGGACAACCTTTGACCATCTCGCTCAGGTGGTGCTTTTTTTTTTTTTTCTCCCCCTTTTTCTTTCACTCTCCATCTTTCTGCTTCCATCATTGTGTCACTTTTGAGTGCATAACCCGGATTACACAAGTGTGTGGCTTTCCGTCATGGATGCCACAGCCCGTCGGGAGAGGAGTGAGCCGTCAAGTAGAGAATGCTGAGCCAGCCGCTTCTCACGCCCATTAGTGCCCGGCAAGATGAAGCACCCGTCGCACCGGGTTTTGTTATGTTTCTTTTACGCACCCTACTCTTCGCTCCTCCACACTCTCACTCTTTCTCTCTTTATGGTGACATTATTATTGATGGCCTCTCCACTCTGACAATGCAGGTCTTTTGCTTTGTCTTTGCTGCCTGTTTGTGGGTTGTTGTTTTTTTCTCCTTGCTCCCCATCTCCACTACACGTCTCATCATCCATGCTTTACACCATGTGTGCTCAGTTGGTGGTGATGGAAAAATAAATCTTTGCATGAACACCAGGTCCCTAAATTTTGCGAACTTGGCAGTGCTGTCGTAAAAACCGGGCACTTCCGTAGACATTCTCTATAAAATTAACTTCCCCCTTTCTCCACCTCTTTCTCCTTCATCAGCCAGTTTTATACTGAGCTGTAAATTATTGAAATCTGTCTGCAGGCTGATTATTGATAAACTTAAAAACACAGACAGGCAGAGAGGCTCCTACTTTCATGGGTGGATTGCACTTTGATTTCTGTTTTGGTATTGATTCATGGATGTAATTTATTCAAGCCCTATGTTGGATGTAGTTTTTTTTCAGTTTCAGCAGATTTGTTTGGATGATAATCGAGGCGAATTTATTCCAGCATAAACCTTACTTTATCAGTCAATTAATCAGTTGTCCAGGCTGGGTGTAGATAACCTAACATATGGGATTTCCAACTCTGCGTCTATTTAAAATTGTTTCACAGGTTTGCTATTTACTAGCACTTAGATGAATATGTCTGATACCGCTCTATTTGCTGACAAGTGGGCGAAGGGACAAGTGAGTGATAATAATATTAATCGAAAAACGTGACCCCGAGTCAAATCCCTGTAGACCGCTGCATTCTGAGGGTGGTTTGCCTTTGAGTCCAGCCGGGATTGGATCCTCTGACCCCTGGAGAACCCTTTGCCCTCTCCTATCCACCCCAGATCTCTGTCAAACCATAATTCCTTAACCTAGCACTCCCCTTCGATGAATGTGTCGCTGTTGTGACTGACCTCCCCCACACACCCACCTTTGTCTCTCTCTCTTTCTGAGATCCTCTGAGACTGCTGGTAATGGCAATCCATCATACGAAGCAGAGGAAGAGGTGACAGGGTTGAGGGCTGAAGTTCACTCGTTAGTTAATATGGATTTGATTCAAATATCGTTCCGATTGATTCACCCTCTGCTCTGTTATTTCAATCCCTAGTTCTTTTGCCCATTATTTCCTTGGGTACATTTACACAAAACCTTCAGAACACATTCTTTCACATGCATCCACGCCTTAGTGCAACACTGCAGGGTGCACAATGCTGCTGGGAATTGATCTTGTGAAAAGGGTCAGGACTGAGCCAGACCCACAACTAAGCACATTTATTTTGGGTTACAGCTGTCAAACTGCACATTGGTCCTCTGATGGATATGTGTTATTGGAAGCTGTTGTGCAAACTTCTAGCAAGTGACCATACAATGACAAACACACCTAAATGTTTTAGGTGAATGGCTGTTCTTGGAGCTGTGCAAACATGAAGGCCTGTACCTCCTTAAAGTAGACCTTTGGGAAAGAAAGGGTCGTGACATTTCAGCATCATAACATTCTGTGCTTAACTATGTGAATAGCGAGCAAATGGGAAACAAGGGGAAAGGAGGAGGGCAATTCATGTAACACAAAGTGGAATCTGGTTTTACTAAGTTGAGAGTTCTCATTATGCACTGCTGTGAGCGTTGCGGTTTTGTGAAAACTGTAATCACAGCATTCCAAGTCACAGCAACATTTTTATGCTTGATTGGTTTTTGGGTTTTGCAAATGTGACAAATTATTACTTTCATGTAGTATTTCATTCGTTCCCAGAAACCGTTACCAGGCTTTACTTGGCCCAAGTCCACGGCAGAGTTATGGTGGGTCCGGATGTGTTATGACTTGGTGATCCCTTGATGGCATAGACAGATATTGTGTTTGGCTTGGATTACTTTTGCTGTAAGGGACACCTAACAGCCACCAGAACCCTGAACAGCTGCAGACCAGAGTTGAAACCTGATCATCCACTCTTAGCTTCTTCCTCTCGCTCTCCCTCTATTTCCCCTTTTCCACACCCCCCCTCTCTCATTTCCTTCCCTGCTGTTTGAAAGTAATACTCAAAGCATTTGATCACTTTCAAAAAGTGAAGGGAGACAAGATCAAATGTTTGGAAGTGTGATTCCTAAGACAGCTGTGGTTCCACTCTGTTTTACAACCTGACCTTTCCGTGACTGCACCACTGCATCCATTGGGCACATCAGCAGAGGAAGTTAGGTGGCTGCTGTGTCTAGTTGAAGGTGACCTTGTGTGTTGCAGACTTAATGGCTCTCTATTTCAATGTGGAGCATGTCCGAACTGCTTCCTCTTCCTGTTAGACTGCTTTGGGATCAGTCCCAGGCCTGGACGAGGTGAAGACGGGGACACAGACACAGCACTACATCCAGTCTGTTGAGAATTAAACGTCACAAGTGCCCGACATCAGCAATAGGCAAAAACATGGATTTCATAGTGGAAAACTGGCTACCTCAGTCCTGTGTAATGCAGCGTGACCAGGTGCAGGGAGATGACATCACATGGTGAATGGAGCTGAGAGCTATGGTATGTGTGGCCACCTGCTTCTGCAGCTGGGTGGATGATTAGCAGCTAGCCAGGCTGATTATTAACCAGCTCGACACTCATCCAGCCAAACGGACAGACAGACTGACTGAGACACTGACAGACATTGCACATTGCCAGATATGAGCCTTCATGTTGGTTGGCACACTGGAGACTAGACCGGCTCGTCCAGACCACTTAAGCACTAGTATGGCCAAAGGCCAACTGAATGGAAATCAGGACACCCTATTCAAATGCTAAGCAGAATCTTATCTCAGTGCCTCTTGCTGCTAGCCCTCATGCTCTACACTGTCCAGGGCAAAGCTATTAACAAACATGCAGGTGCCTGTTTGTGTGTTTCAGTGTATGTGTGGGTTTTTTTGTGTAGTCAGTTGGGTGCATGTTACTGTGTGATTGATGTACATATAGAAATTCAAAGAGCATTAAGTATTAGTATATTTAGTATGTTTAGTAATAAGGTTTGGTAATATATCATTACACACCATGAGGGGTAGAAATGTGCCTACCGTTACAGATTTGGCAATGCCGTTCCTACTGTGTGTTTGCATGATGCTTATGCGTGATTTTGCAGTCTTGTGAATCCAGCTAGTTTACATGCTAGTTTAAGGTAACATGATTTACACAGCACTACTTAGCATGTTAATGCTGTTGGTAGTGTGATTCTTTTACCTCAAGGGTTATCTCATGTGAAACATTTGTTTTTTTATGTTGTATATATATGGAAGGATAAACTGCAAAAAAAAAAAAAGATTAAATGTGACAAACTGCTTTATGGTTACTTTAACACTTCATAGTTTGATGCAGCAATTGCTGCACAGTGCTGTATACTGTTACCGTGGTATAAAATTACACAGAATTGGTATGCTGCCTCTTCTGGAAATCTTACCCCAACTGCTACTGTTGACGTGTGCTTCTAAATTCAATAATTGTATATACAGGACTACCCACTTGCTACCTATCGAGACAGAAATTAAGGCAGTGAATCATCTTAAGCATGGCAATAATTGCAGGGATTTGTCTTGGATCCACTGAGATCTCCATATTCCACAGGAAATGAAATCTACCGACACTGAGTGATCACCAAGGGGTGGTTGGCTAACTGATGAGCGCCCTCATTTGACTCCACCGATCTTTAAAAGCCATTAACGCTCTCCTGTTTCATGCACAAATTAGACCTACACACAGGCACACAGACACAACAGCACATGGGGGTTTGGAACCCATTCGCAAGAGATGGTTTAAAAATACACGTATGTACACAGTAACACACACCGATCCAGACTCCAAACTCCCTCCATGCCGTCCAACTGGCACAGGGAACGTTTTGCCCATTTGAGGCCTAAATGGCACTGTAAGGGAAAAATGAACCCCGAGATGCTGCGCTGTAATGGAGCTGAAAAGAACAGCTTAATTGGCCAACATAAGCCATGCCCATGCATTAACTGTGAAATTTACATGTTAGCTTTTTTCTCCTTGTTTTTCTTTTAAAGATCCCTGTGGTGTTCATGTGGAACAGACACATGAATTACAACTCTGACACATTATGAATATCGATTTGGCTGCTGTTGCTATGCAGGAGGTTATGGATAATTATATTATTCAAAACAAGTGGAGTGGGAAACATCTGCAATTAGTTGGTTGTCAGTAGTTTGGGCAACTAATGTGTTATTAGTTTAATTGCCTATTTTTTTGTAATTTACTCCTCCACTCACGCATAGCCTTCCTCTATGAAGAAACATGAAATGATGTAGACTCCGTGTTAATTGTATTCATGATCCCTGGATAACTGGTTTCAAATAAACATAATCTAACCTAAAATGGGAAATTTGAGAGTATAGCAAATTGCACTTATCAGGCTCCGAGTAGATCAGGATTGTTGACGTGATTTAGCTCCATTCTCAGTAATTTAGGGGCTGATAAGCTGGTTGTACCTCTGGGTCCAGATAGGCTGACCTTTGGCCAGCTCTGGATGTGACCTCTGACTGACCATCGATTGACCATCATCTGACCCCACAGCTTAAAAACTGAGCTGCATGATGGTCTATTTGGCTGGCTGGAAGGCATCTCTAGCTTATGCTGCTAATACAGTTATGCTAGTGTTATCGGGAGATGTATTAAAGGCGAAATAGGTAGAGAAGGAAAGGTTATTCCTGTGTCAGAGGAAGAAAAGCACTGATAATTCAATTACAGGCTAAAGGATATGGCCATCTGTCAGCTTATTCATTCTGTTGTTATTACAGTATCCTTAAAACTAGACCGCAGCTGGATTGTACTCATTACCAGCTTCATGACAAATTGACCACAGGTTGATTAAGTGATATGTGGAAACTGTTTAGTGTTGTTTATGGACTAGATTCTTTATTATTTTGTGCTTAAAGTTCTTTTCCTGCTTTGTAAGACAGTGTGAAAGCCTAACCTTGCACAATCGTCCCACATTTGCAAAGTACAAGGCCAGATTCTGTTATCTCTCTTTCACATCTTACCTCTCTTCAATCCCCCACCCTCATCCATTTCTCCCTTATCCCCCTAAATTGCTGTTCCCTAACTGGCTGGAGATGATAACATTCTCAGCCCAGCAGCCAAAACGCCCGTCCCCACCCCCTTCTTGCTATGAAAAATCAAATACCAACCTAGTGACTGGCTGCTAATAAAATTAGCAGGATTTCTCATAAACCTTAATAAGTAACCTGACGCAATAAAGGATGGTGATGAGGGCAGGAGACAGCACGGTGAATCGGAGGGGAAATGGTGGGGGTATCACTCATCTCAGAATCACTCAACGGTGCCAACTGGAGTGTTGATTGTCATAAATATTCGGGGACCTTCAATTTTCACCCACATTCCCTACCCCCACCTCACCCCACAAGATCATCTCACCTCTTCTGACTGCATCCCTGTGCCAGTAACACCATGCTCAATCCTCTCTCACTCTGTCTGTCTCTGTTCTCACACACAGCAGGGGGATGGTTGGCCCAAGAACGTGGCATCATTAACTTTCTTGAGTGGCAGACGTTAGACGTGCAGAGGGCTGTCTTGTCCCACCCCCCGCTGGGTGTCCCTTAACCCCCATCACTCCTCGTTGTCATTGTCCATCTCCATATTCATCTGCTTCTTGTCTTTGCTTCCGCAAACAGATTTCATACAGTTTAATGCTCAGTCATGGGTGAATGAGAGGAAATATTTACAAAAAAAAAAAATCTGATTCATTGTGCAGGGTATGGCAAGATTGTTTTTGTTAATATATGCATGTGTGGTTTTGGAGATGTCTTGACTTTATAAATATGACCATTCTGTGGAATAGAGAGTCTACCACAACACAGTGAGGGGCGTTTTTGTTGTTGCCACCAGTGTGGCACGTGCTGCTGAGTTCCCTGTGGTGGGACGCCCTGTCTCATTAATCACAAGACCTTAGCTAGAGCTCTGACAACCTACAACCCGGTGGCCTAGCACCTCCCCTCATGTATTCTGTGCAGGCACTGCATCATTATCTGCTCACAGGGAGGAGAGAAGAAGGCAGCGCCACAGTGACAGCTGCTAGTGGTCATTTGAACCGTTTTGAAATGAAACTCCTCACTTCACATATCTCCCCCTAAGTTTTCTGGCTTTCACTCTTCTTGGGTTCAAAAGTTTTGAACAGCAAGGGCAAAGGTCAGAGGAATTGCTAAGTCGTCACGGCAATTCTCAACAACATCAGATGTCAAGAGAGTTGGTCGACCATGACGGAGGCAGGCGGAGAACACCGCAGTACCTTTTGGAGAGCAGGGGAAGCAGAACAGAAAGCAGTAGTTTTTGCTAAGCATACTCTCCCCCTCTTCCCTGTCTGGGGTGAGATGATGGCTCTGTGGTCGAGAAAGGGTACTTAAGTGCTCATGGGGGTGGCGTTAAAGGCTTGTTGGGGTCCAGGTCTGCCTTGTACTGTGGGGTGCTGGGGCTGAGAGCAGTGCTGTGGTCTAGTTGTGTCATGAGCATGTAGCTGAGCTGTCACTTTTCTCTAATTGGCTAAGATCAGCCCATGAGAGGCTTAAAGCTCACTGACCCACCATCTCCATCTCGTACTGTCTGCCTTGTTTCTCATTAGAGGTTTTTTTTTTCCTTCTCCCAAGCCCAGACTGTGGTCTCATGGTCCTTTCCATGGACTATTTGAATTCTTGTTTCACTATGTCTGCCAATTTCTGTCCTTGTATGCATTAACTGTGGAGCAGTCTACAAGAATTATGAGGATGGAGACCAGCTTGATCTAATCCTGATTGGAGACCTGATTGATTCCGGCCCTGGGGTCACTATAGGGTCAATACATTGGCAGATGATAACATGATTCATCTGTAGGAAATAAACAGATCAACACATTTTGAAATGCCATTACACCTCGTATCAATCCAAACAACAACTCGCATCAGTTCTTTGCTATACATTTGAGGATGCATGCCAGAGTCTCATTTTGCAGCACTATAATCTGTCAGTTATTCCATATCCTGCCAGAGTGGGTGTTCCTCCTCGGTCAGTCTTGGATTTACGATGTGCTGTAAGGGTTCAGGGAATGACCTCTTATTGTGCATTCCTGATGATGTTCTAATTGGATGAGGTGACCTTTCTTCACTGTAATTTTGAAGTGTCCTTGGTCGTTGGGGGTGGAAACAGATTAAAAAGCAGCAGGGGTGGGCTGATTGATGTGTGCTGTGGTTGTGGTTGGACAGTGACAGGTAGAGGGACAGTAAAATATGAGTCCACAGTTGTTGAATAGGAGGGGATGCATGGACCGATGGATGGGAGGTGGCTGTAGCCAGGCTGACTGATTGCCACCTTCTGGTACATCAGGGTGACTTGTGGGAAAGGTTGAATGCACATTGTTTATGCTTATGTTGTCAAATGATGAATTAAAGCAGCTACGGTTTATGCAGCAAAATTGTATTAAATTGCTATTTTATGTACACATTTCATTGTAGTGTCGTCAATATCATGTATATTTACACCGCGAGTAATTTTTTTTTGTCTCTGTAATATGATTACAGTATATGTGGGTGTACATTACTGTATATTTATCCCTGATTTTTGCTTTGCCCTCAAGTGTAGAGCTGCTACTGTGCTCATAAAGCCTCCAGCATATATTTATATATTTGTGTCAATATGAAATTTTCTTTGCTTTTCTTTGGAGTCAGAATGATTCGTGTGGTGAATGGGCTTGTTTAGGTGCATTCACTGGTGGATCCTATTTTGAAGGCACATAAAGCTGGAACTAATTCTTGCATATTTATTTGGCTTGGTTGAAGCAAGCTAAGCACTAACCCTACTTAATATTCCAGGGCATGCTAACTGGAACAGCCTATTGGCGATAGCAGAGCTGCCTCATACAGCCCTTGGAAGATTGTAAGTGGAAAAATTGAGGAGCCTTAGAATGTCCAAATAATTTATTCCCTTGCAGATGAGCATGGCAGTATTTGTGTATTTAAGGTGCTTGAATTTGCTTTCCCAGCTGTCTTTTGTTATTAGACCTAATCTCATTTTTAAAAGCTTTGCTGAAAGACTGGGAGAGGAAATAATCTACTCAATAACGGTTGCTGCTGCAGTATTCTCATAGCTATTAAATCACTGCGTTGGTAATGATTTGCCTCCTTCTATTATGGACAGTTGCTAAATTTAGCTTTATCTGTTAATGTGGATGAGGTGTGGTTGATTAGCTGTCATATTTAAGTGTGCCAGAGTACATACATGTCATGTGCACAGAGTGGACAATGGTGTGTCTTCTCTGTGCTGTAGTCACAATAAAAATGTATGATAATCTAAGGTTAGGGAAATAGTCATTGTATAAAGAGTAAATATTCATAGAGACAAAATTATCTTTAAGCAGTCAAAACAGTGAGAGTTTAAATAGGTAAAGAGTGAGTAAACATTTAACCAGTGTCTGTCGTGAATCTCCAAATGATAGCTATTTATCAATTACTCATTAATAGATAAATACAATAAAAATAAATAATTTTAAGCCAATACAATAGGCAATCAATGCAGTATCAGACAGCATAACGCGGCTATTCCCAAGTGTATTGATTTTCTTTCCCACCTAATGTTTAGTGTTCATGTACCTCTTATTGATGTACCAAACCCCCCACCTCAGTTAAACCCCTTCTTTACAGTATATATTATCCCTACATGTCATCTAGCATCGACAGAAAAAAGGACGAAAGAAAGGTGGGGGGGGGGGGGGCACTTGTGGAGGAAGGAGCTTTTTATTCCTTTCTTGTAGCCATCTCCAACAGGTTAGCGCCACTTTTGTTGTGTTGTGTACTACATGAAAAGATTGGCTTTAACGACCTGAGCAAATAGCCATGAAAAAGCTTGTGAAGGGAGGGTCGTGACCGTTCTGTTGAACAGGTGTGTTTGATGGGACTGTATTTCTTCGTTGGGCTTGAATGCTCGAC
>JAPTYR010000006.1:32532072-32543108 GCA_029814505.1 Siphamia roseigaster | reverse complement strand
TTTTTCCAACATGATTCATGAGAAGATTTGTGGGGGACAGACAATACTACACCTGGTTTCCACAGTTTACAATTTAGTAGCACTGTAATACATGACGATGACAATAGTAACATATTATCATGTGCAAAATTGTACAAAAGCTTTTATTGTCTGGAAATAATGTCAGGCTGTAATAGAGTGGCCTTTTAACTCTATCTCAACTGTGTTCTGTGTCTATGAGTGACAGACTGTGAGCTGAAGAAGGTTGTCAGTCTGACAGACCGCTATCACACTCACACACACACACACACACACACACACACACACACACACACACACACACACACACTCCATCAGGCTGGCATCCTCTTCAGTTACAGTCTGAAGCAATAAACCAAACCAGATCAACATGATACCCCTGTAAACCACCATATACCACCGTTCTATGCAGGACTGGCCACTTATACAGTCATTTGCCTGGTTATATTTGTGATATACAAACATTTAACTACTGGGATTAATTTTTGAGAACATCTACTACAACAGGCGTGCGCATACACGTCCAAGCACAAAGCTCTGAATGCAGTTTGAACACATGCACGGAGGCATCTCATGAATATTGAACATGTTTGGAGCATTTCAGCTGAATGCACATCTCTGAGTGAGCTGTGTGTCATTGCTGAATAATTGATCCTCCTTCGTGCCATCTCCATTTGTCAAAGAGAACACTTGTGTTTTGGAGTAGTGTATACCTTTTCAGTAGCCAATACACTTTTTCATGGACAGAGCTTAAGTGACAAAGGTGACCTACGGAAGCATTTGTTATTCATCACATCGTTAATGTTTCATCTGAATTTATTGTATCGTCTTGTATTGATGAATAGGCAGCTTGAATTTCATGATGTTAACATTTCTCCTGACAGGTACGAGATCAAATATGACAAGGACGACTACGTGCTGAGAGTGAAGAAGGCTTCCATCAGCGATGAGGGCACGTTCACCTGTGTTGCAGAAAACCGTGTGGGCAAACTCGAAGCCTCCGCCACTCTTACAGTCAGAGGTAAAATCACAACTGTCACGCCATTCCTTTGTTATTTTTAATAGATTCCACATAACACAACACACAGAAGGCATGGACGGCTGAGGCTACCATACAGTAGATGTGTACCGATATGAGGTTTAGATTGCCAGATACACTCCACGGGGTTCCCTCGACACACATGGATATCCAGAATGCTGACTCCCACAGCTAAGAGAGACGTAGACAGTCTATGAATCTGTTTAATTATTTACATTTCCAAGTGCAACATAGACACACTCTACCACTCTCCCCCTCGTCATGGTGGTCTGCTAGCCATGCTACCCTCTATGCCGTAACCACCCAGTCAGCAAAGCCATTTCACAGATTACTGGTGCACACCGGCAGCCTCACACCTGGGGTTTGCAAGGTTAATCAAAACATTTTCACCATAATTTTCCGTCTTTTACCACTCTTCATCCCATTAAAGCCAAGCATTAGAGGTCTCTGTGGAATTCTTTTAACAACACAAGGTGCCAGGGAAAGTAAAAGTGAGGTTTGGGTTAACCTGTTCTTTCGGTCTTTTTAAAGTGGGGGGATCTACAAATTTGGGGTTTGTGAGAGTTAACATTGTAGTGTTTTACTTTATTGAAAAAACTCAGAGTAACACTAGAGCACCATACTTGCACCAGCTCCTCAGGTTGTAGTGTGGGTTCTCAGAAGTAGAAAGTAAAGCAGTGTCTTCACATGTTTTTCGAAGTATTTCCTGCTCTCTGTCTCTCCCTCATGCCCTCTTTTTCCCGCTCTATCCATCAGCACTGCTGATAAACAGACCTTTGCCTTGCAGTTACAATTACACACCGCCTGTAGAATTGTAGATTTCATTAATGCAGACAGAGAGGGTCCAGTAGTACAGCCTTCCCAACAAAGGAAAAAAAAAATCTGACCACCATGGGGCGCTCATAATAGTCTTCCCCATTATTTAGAGTCTTTGTGCTCCACAAAATGAACAATCTATTCTACTGGATCCTGTCTGTCATGCCAACCCTGTGCCAAAAATGTGTTGGCACCAACACAACATGTCATTCATTCTGACTTTGATTTCTTTTTGTCCTATTTTATTATGTTGTTTTATTCTTCTTCTGTTGTATCTTATGTTTGTGTGTCTGTGTCTTAATTTTTAATTTGACTTTTTTTTTTTATGTGTGTGTATATCCACTTCTCCATTGTTGTGTCTCCAGCTCGCCCTGTTGGTAAGTACTCATCCTTCTGATTTGATTCCATACGTGCATGCTCTTTCCATTTACACTACCGCATCTGGCTGCTTGACAATCATTTTACATGCTTTAATATGTTGTATTTGACTAACACAGGTGATATTGTGTACCTTTATGATTACTGTTTGTGTTTATTTATGTAATCTTGTGAAATCTCTACCTAGATTACTAACATTTTAAAAACAATAACCTGTAGCAACAGGTTTCTGGTTTGATTAAATGCTGTATTTACCCAGCATACTCCCTTGCAGACAACGGTGCTAATTTCAATAATGCTGTATTTCATGGCTTTTACTAGCATAGATATCAGTTTTAGTAACATTGTTTTCCAATCAATTTGTGCTGTTATTGTAGACAGTCATAGCAAATGAATTATTTTGCCATTCCCTTTGGTTAAATTTTAATATGTAAACGACAGCTGCAAGATATACTTAATAAGCACTGCTCTGTCTTTGCAAAGACTCTTTGTGTTTTGCATCTTCTCTCATGGCAGTTCTTTGTAGTAGATACGTTTTCAATGACGCCATGTCACAGCTCAGATTTATTAGTTGTGATGAGGCAAAGTTTTTGTTTGAGTTGAACTGGCAACTGCTTGGACTATTGATCCTTTCCTATACAATGAAAGAGTTGGCTGGCTGTATAATGGCTGGCATTCTTACACTTTGTAATCTCATATGGTCTAGGACATGTTTAACTTGCAAGTCTTCAGGCCATCTGTGAATTTTTGGACCACAGAGCTTAGATCGGTTTGTTTTGGATGAGTTTCTTCCCTGAGCCCTGACACCGAGCTGGAAATCTCATTTTATTTCTCTATAGATCGGGGAAAGGTCAGAGCAGAACCCAATGCAATACACTTAACATGTTAAATTGTTAGAAAAGAGAGTGAAAATGGGGGTCTGGAGAGAAAGGTGTGCCTCTTATTAGCAGTGAGATGTGAAATTCAGGAGCAAGAAATGTAGAGAAGGGGAAAAAAAGGCATGGCATGAAAAGGGATGGCAGAAGTGTGTTTCTAGACAGGCTTGACTGGCGGAAAAGCCTAGACACTGCCTCAGTGGCAGGACTTTGGTTGCCAAAACAGCAGCGACTGTGCTACAATTGTCAAACTGTCAGCTCCCAAGAAGATGGAGGAAATTACACATTCAGTCTGCCTGTGGGAAGAGACAGTAATTGCCGTAGACTTTTGAATAAAATATGATTGAACGTGGGATTTAAAGGAAAAAGGAAAGCTTCTGAGTTTGTGTGCCGGGGTGAATAGATGTCTGTCTCTCTGTCCATTTGTTCTTTCACCCTGACTTCTGTTTAATGCTGAGCCCTCTGTAAACCAGGAAGGTGTGACTTGTCATGAATTAAATATGGGAGGGCCCGATCATGTCTTTCCTTATGAGGGGACAGGAAGGAGGAATCTCACTTGTCATTAAGGGTCTCTGAACCAAAAAAGGCCTCGGCTAGTTACCCTCGAGCCGAGCTGTGGGACTGTCACACATTGGGATTTTGATCTTTGTCTCTTTTTGTGGACCTCTCTCTCCTTTACTACAGCTTATCTCATGCACATTCCTTACAAATGTTGTAATTCTCTTACACATGTAATGTTAGAAAGACAAAAATACCACTGCAAGTATTGATCGTAGGTCATCAGAGACAGATAGGCAAGCAAAAACTAGTCATGCAGAGTCATATAAACGGTTGCGACCACAAACATAATTAAAAATGACACACACGATGTTGGGACTTGTTATCAGTGAATCAAACAGCTGAAATAATACGAAAGATTGTAATTATTTACACTTAAACAGTATCAAGCCTCCCGATGCCAAGTCATTACTCATGATAATGATTTACAGTTTTGTTTTTCTTCCATTCAACTATAGTTAAAAGTAGTTGCGCTTCATTTTTGACACCTTAATGCAAGAAATCTGCCATACGAACAGCATAACTTATACCTTGAAAAATGCGTTGGGTTAAATTAAAGTGTGAGTACGCAGAATTTGTGTTGGTTTAAGAGGAGAACAACACTTTTAGGTAAGGTGTTAAATCATGTTTTTTGAGGATCAGTTCGTAATGCAGCATGTGGGATGGAACAGAGCAGAGGAAGAGAACGGAAGGAACTGAGTCCTTGCCAAAGCATGATTTAGGAGCTCTGTATCAGGCCCAGCATTGTGAGAGCCACGAGATATCCAAGCTGCAGAAGGCCAAACGGGAAGACAGTAAATCTGTAGCCATCTGTACCATTCCCAACTGTGTGTATCTTTGACAAAATACACACCCCCAAAAAGGGGATTACATGGAGAAACCAGCCAAATGGAAAGCGTTTGGCCTTACTGGAACCAGCTGGCTTGTCAGTGAAAGGACTTACAAAGAAATCAAAAGAAACAGAAAGGGTGCAAGATGTTGCATTTCAGATCAGTCATAAATTTATACAACAGTCAAGTAAATACCTACATGTTTTATTGTGTTTGCTTTAAGAAAATGTCTTCCCATCTCAATCTTCTTAAGGAAATGGTTACAATTGTCCTCTGAAATTACTTATTCTTTGCATTGCAGTAGAAATTATTTTTCTTCCTACCAAGAACATCTTCGTGTTGTCATATCATGAAATGGTTCATGTTAAAGTTAAAGCTTAAGATAAGTGCAGTGTATTTTGTGGTTGCTGTCTAGACACTTATAATACATTAATATTAAGTAGTAAGGATGAAGATTATGTTATTTAATCCTTTGTTATTCATTATATACACCTGGAGGACAGTTCTGAATGATAGCATTAATAAGGAACACATTCCAAATTATTCCTCATTTTATTATTACCCAGTTTATGCTGTTATCTGATTTACGAGTGGTTTCTCGTTAAAATCTTGATACATTTTTTTGAAGACGCCAGGAAACGATAATGTGGAAGCATGCCATCAGGGAGTGCCCACATATTCTACAGATGAGATACTGCACCACTCATACTGTATCTAGCACCTAAGCATCCCAGTCTTCATTACTGAATCACATCTATCAGTTGTCAGTCAGAAATGTCTTATTCTGTCCGAAGTTGAAGTGACTGACAACTGGTCTGGCCTTTGATGGACTACTGAATATTGACTGAGAAAACTCCACACTGAGTGTCATAGGTTTTCAAGCCTGTTCTCTCGTTGACTGAGAGCAGTTGGCTTGAAGTGGAGTAAACACCAAGTATCTTCTATATCACGTTGCCTTTCGACACATCTTTGATCGCAAGTGCGCAGCTGCTTCCGATCTTAACTGTTATATCTGACTGACATGATTAACCGAGTACGTCTCTATCTGTTCATACAGTAGTCTGAATGTTTCTAGGGCATGGGTGTGTTGTCTCAGATCTAAATGCCATCGTGACCAAGGCGCTTCCCTGTGTGAATGCGAATGTGACTGTCATTCATTCAGCCCCAGCCTTACCTGGATGAATGGCCAGCCCGGTTACCATGGCAGTGGTAGTCCTACTAGTCATTGGTGTTCCTCTGTTCAGAACCATGAGAGAGAAAGACAAATAAAATGCTGCATGGAAGCTCTGTACAGCACTCCCATTATGATTTGACCATGTGGTATTTTGCTTGTTTTTTTGCTTGAAATCCCAAATCCCTGATAAACTCCTGCCCTCATGTTTGCTCTCACTATGTGCCATCGCTCTACTAACACAGCCACTTCTGCCCTTTGACTCCAGCTGCCCCGCAGTTTGTCATCCGCCCAAGGGACCAAATTGTTGCTCAGGGTCGCACTGCCACCTTTCCATGCGAGACCAAAGGAAACCCTCAGCCTGCTGTCTTCTGGCAGAAGGAGGGAAGTCAGGTAAGACAAAACAACCAACGTCTCTCAAACAAACCCACTTAGTAGGAATTCGTTACACTGCTTCCGTTATCTTCTCTACGTTAAGTGTTATCAACACTCAGTACTTTGTTTGGATTCCCTTGGCTGTGTGCACATTTGCTGAGTGCTTATGATCCTCCTGCCCCGCACACATACACATCCACACACTCGCAGCGCTTCAACGACACTTTCCACTGTCAGTATCTTTACTGCAGTCGAACAGATACACCTTTGTTCTCAGGAGCCAACAAACGGCAGTGTGCTTGGCAATGTGCTAATCAGTTTCCCGTGACCCTGTGCTGATAAGACCGATCCTATCCCTCACTCAAGCAGATAACCCATTCAAATACCTGGGTGTCCTCACAACGCTCAACAACACTGCCAATTAGGAAGCCTGTTGGGGCTTGTAGATGAGCCAGAGATATGATTCAGCTCTGGCTAAGTTTCAAACACACACATGCCCTGCAGGGTAACAATTACAGCAAAGTTTTCAGAAAATACCGAATAGTAGCGTGACACAGCTTACACAAACATTTGTTGAAATACTTACCAATATTTGTTGTTTGGTAGTGGATGACCTAAAGCATGTGACTCATTAATACTGAGTAATGCTGTAAACATGTTCAGATTGAACAGGCTGGATCCGGTTTATTTCACACATTGTCATTAAAGATGTTGCTTCTGAAGCGAAACAGCTTCATACAAGCAGTTGCGTGTCCTTACCATTTCAGCGTATATGTTTGTCCTTGAATTTGTTGATGCTTTCACTGTCGTACAAACATGCACTGAGTCAAAAAAGGTATGAAAAGTATTTGTTGAGAGTACAAATTAAAGGCAATTAAGAGCTGTAATTAAATGATAGAAAGGCGTCTGTTGCACTTGAGCTTTAATGGACGTCTCTTATGTAGTGGAGATGCATAGAGCCTAATTTGAAAAAAACAACATAATGTGTTGCATTAAAGCAATTAGGAATAATCAAATCCTGCTAATGTATTTGCTAGTTACCCTGGGGATCACGCAAGAAAAAAACATCAATAGAAGAAAGAGCTTGTGTATGACAGCAAGATAGATTTAATGTTTTGTCAATGTCAACAGTCATCACTTTGTAGGATAGTTTTTACGAGTAACATTGTATGCAACAGCCCACTTACTCTAAAATATACATAACTGATCCACCCTTCCACTGAAGGTATTCTAAAGATTAACAGTTTTGTCTTTGCTAGAAACTCTCCTCAAATGGGGTAAAGGGCAATTCAAAACCAATGTGTAATTGAAGCAGAAAGGAAAATGGTCATGAAGCCAATATGATCAAAAGTAACCTTCATAACATTGTGGAGCCTCTGGCTTGGCCCAAGAACAAGTAAAAAACCAAATCATCAAACTGTATACATGCTGTGCAGTCGGTTAACCGAGTGATTGATGTGATTGTGCATGCTGAGGCTGGAATAGTGTGATGTGTGTGTGTGTGTGTGTGTGTGTGTGTGTGTGTGTGTGTGTGTGTGTGTGTGTGTGTGTGTGTGTGTGTGTGTGTAACGTGAACATTTTGTCATTTTTCCAGGTTGTACTGATTCCATGTTCTCACTAATTGCCTGTTTGTTCCTCTTCTTGCAGAATTTGCTTTTTCCAAACCAACCCCAGCAGCCCAACAGTCGATTCTCAGTGTCGCCCAGTGGAGACCTCACCATCTCATCTGTGCAGCGGGCAGATGCTGGTTACTATATCTGCCAGGCTCTGACCGTTGCAGGCAGCATCCTCGCCAAGGCTCAACTGGAGGTCACAGATGGTGAGGGAAAACTGACATGTAACTCCTTCTATGCCAGCACACTGCTAGCATGGTGATACTGGTGCATGTCACATATAGGTAGTAAATGCACATTTAGATATTTACCCTTCAACAGGAGAATCATTTTTTATTGCGCCAACTTTTCCAATATCAAATTCTATTTTTTGATACTTTAACTCGGACAAAATTCATGCCTTGTTTAGTTTAAAGAGCATTTGTCCTTTTACCACCTATAAAAATACGGGCACACAGCCACAGATTCATCTTTGGATATTCCGTGTTGAGGAATAAATTCAGTAGCGGTACGCCCATGACCTTCAGTTTCTGTGTTTTTGCAGTCCCGGCTGTGTTTCATTTATGTCCTGACACAATTTAATTAAAATTTTCTACATTTCGTTTTGGAGAGGAAATAAAGCCTTGCCCTTGCTTTTCTTCAAGTTTAATGATCAGCCGTTTGGGCGAGTGGGCGAGGTGTAAGTGTCCATGCAAGCTGGTGAACATGTGAAAGAGAGAAAGGCAAAGGCAGCAGCTTGACTGAGTGACTGAGTGACATTGGTTTTCTTTTGAATGAAATATGTGGTCTTACCAAGGTACGGGGGCATCTAATCTGTTCAGCTGTTGTGATGGCAAGATAGACGACCGTCTGTATGCCTGCTGAAGTACCTGCAAGCACAAAGATTAAAAGCACCACAGTGACAATTTTTCAGTGTTCAGTCTGAAACGGGAATAGCTCAACTGCTCATGTAAACTGGCCTTTATTCGTCATAACTCAGCCGAATTTACTCGAATTTGTGTTTTCTCTATATGTGTCATAAGATACAAGTCTGTCAGGTGAGAAAATCTGCAATGAGGCGCATGGTTGGGTATTAGATTGGTGTAAAAGGAAAGGAGTGAGAGGAGGGAAGAGTACAGGAGGGCCAGGGTGAGGTCATGGCCACACCTGCTGCAGTCTTCATGTGATTTACTGCCCTGATCCCCGACAACAGTCTGCGGAGTTCAAGGAGATCTGTAATGAGAAATTCCTGATCCAGAGACCCAAGGCCTCAGTCGAGCCTTCCCTCCTCCCTCTGTCACTCCTTCATGCCATCAACACATACATCAGACACATCCAGTCCCTGGTCCTGTTATAAAACGTCTTTTGCATGTGTCTCAGTTAGAAATAAGTATCGCTTTTGTCTCTTGGTGAATCAAATTGTTAAAAAAAAAACCCAAACCAAAACAATTCATAGAGCAATTCAGGTTCTGTAACAGTGAGAAGGGGTTTGTCTTGTGTCAAGATGCAGATGTAAGAGAGAGTAAATGGAGTTCATGAGATAAAATACAGCACATGGCAGCCTTGGCTCATATGGCTCTGCTGCTCTAAATCCTCAACGGGGCTCAGATTATTATTAAGATTATGATTTTTGATTCATGTTCTGGCATTTCCCCTTAATAATAACATTCCACCAGACTAAGAAAATAAGTAAAAGCATAATATTAAGATTGATGTACTGCATTTGGCTTGTGGTAGATAATCCAGCTCACATGACCCAAGGCATGGGGCGACCAAGACAGGCGAAGTGTCTTGGAAACGCTTCCTTTTGTCAAACGTAGCTGCTAGAGAGAAAGTAACGGTGAAAATGAGGGTGTGATAATGTGTTGAAAGGTTACAGAGGTAGACTTGGTAATTAGCCCCTGCAGGTCTGACATCATTAATCCATACCTTCTAATTAATGTGGGTTCTGCAATGCCAGGGGGACTCCACATTATTCAACTCTAAATATATAAACTGCCTGTGTGCGAGAGCGCTAACTCTGAACCCCTCTGACATACCCACTATTTCATAGAGAAAACCCACAGGCTTTTTTTGGCAAATTACAACAAATGAATTTGCTCACGTAAATTGAATTTTTATAAAGGGAATCTAGAAATCCATATAAATAGGTTGTTGTTTTGTTTTTGTTTTTTCCCTTTTTGTTATTTCTCGTTAAAATTTTAATCCTGCTCCCTTTTTGTACCTCATATGGTTATCATGAGGTGGTTTCAGTAACATTTAGACAACGAAATTCACCTTTGACTGTGCCCCACACTGCACATAATGAAGTATTTATCTGAACCACACTGGAGCTTTAGTGCCAAAGTGTACCACAGAGTCTGGCATAGTGTATAAAAATAAGGCTACCCAGGCAGTAACTGGAAACTGTTTAGCATCCCTCTGCCACATCAAGGAAACTATAAAATACTACTCAGCTTTTCTCTCCCTGCTTCCTGGAAATACAGGATGCAGTCATTGTTTTGTGGTGCAATTACACGACCTGCAGAGAAAAAGGGTTTCTTTATGATAAATCCTCAAATCCACCACTAGTATGTTTTATGATAAATACTGTTCCTTGGGTTATTTTATAGTCAGACCTACATTTCCTTTAAAATTCTACATCCATCATAAGTTAAAAATGTTGTCGAATGCTAATGCTAATGCTAAAATGAATTGTTGTGTCTTACAGTGCTTACAGACAGACCACCACCCATCATTCGCCAGGGTCCATCCAATCAGACATTGGGGGTGGACAGTGTGGCACTGTTGAAATGTCAGGCATCAGGAGACCCCATCCCCTCCATCAGCTGGTTAAAGGATGGGAACAGTCTACTGGGAAAGGACCCCCGGATGTCCCTGCAGGAGCTGGGAAGTCTGCAGATCAAAAACATTAAGGTGAAACACCTTACTGATCTATAGTTGTGGTCACCTGTTTTATTACTCTGATGTATATTCATTTTACAGACACCGGCAGTTTTGCAGGTTTTTCTATATATTTATTAATCACAGTATCTTATTTTGTAATTCTGCCAAAGCCTATCAATTAATTTGAGGGTTTTTTTTTTGTGTTGAATGAATACAATATACCTCAGTCCTTTGACCCTTCGTCTTATCACGGAAAAACACTCAGATAAACAATTTAATAAGAAAAAAGAACTGGTGGAGACTTTAGGAAGAGGCACACAAAGGGAAGTTATTAAATACAGGTCAATACTAATCAATCAATACTATCCATACTATGATCAGTAGCATTTTGTTTCCTGCAGAAAGATTGTACACTCACAGGAAATGTTTTATTATTATTATTATTATTATTATTATTATTATTATTATTATTATTATTATTATTATTATTATTATTAT
>JAPTYR010000006.1:32424083-32443368 GCA_029814505.1 Siphamia roseigaster | reverse complement strand
GTGACCTTGGATTTGACCTTGAGTGACCTTTAAGGGGGGATTTAGGGTTTTGGCCGTAAAGGCTTGAGATACGCACTCGGGTGCCATTGTTGGAGCGTTTCTCCTAGTTATTGTTATTATTATTATTATTATTTTTATTATTATTATTATTATTATGTACAGCCTGTGCTCAGTTTGCGACATATTTTGGCACTTATATGTATGGTATATTTATATAGTATGGGTGATTATGTTTTCCCTGTTATGGTGTCAAAACATCTACAGGTTGTCTAAAATATGAAGATTTACTGCTAATCCCTATTCATTAATATTAAGACTGCAGTGGATAATGGTATTTTGGCATCAAAGCACAAAAATTCCATAATTACCTTTTTTCAGAATAATTCAAGTGACCTCCCCTTTTCTCCCGTCCACTGGACTCTGCTTTCAGGCTGGAGAAAATCTACCCAATGAGGGGAGATATTGGCTGCTCATGGTTTCACTAAGGGGTTAAATGTTAAATCTTACTGACCAGATTCCATTAGATTTGATTGTTTTTTGCTCTACATCTCTTTCAGTATTTAGTCCTTTGATTTGGATTAGGAGAGGTCTGTTGACCTTTCTTTTAAAATATTTGTAACAACATTTTGCCCTTTGAGTACTGTATGTTTACGAATGCATTTAGACCTTAACAGTTATGTGTAATGTTTGTCCCAAACTTGTGTGGTTCCAAAGTTATGAATCAAAAAGTAATGGGCTGTCCATCTGTGATGTCCTTGACTTCGTCTGTATTACCTTGTAAGTATAGACTCACATGTCATGTTCACCATTTTCTTGGTCTTTGTTGTACCGAGTATTTTCAATGATGTTATATCTGTCCTTATGTTATACAGTCCAGTTTTGTCTGGTGTTGGATCAGATTTAATTTGATTCCATTCGATTGATGACACAACAGGGAACTTCATCGGTCAAGGTAGCAAAAGACTGAAGTGTAAGAAAAATGCGCATCCATAGATTTAAAAAAAAAAGAAAAAAATTGTACTTATCCAGCCCTTCTTTTTTTTTTTATATATAACTTTATTTTTAAGTGCAAATTTTCAGATTTTAAAGAAACATAAAACATACTGACCAAATGAACCAGAACTTTCAGGTCACCAAGGGGAATGTCTAAGGGACATAAATGGAAGAATATACTCACTCAGTACTCAATAATATTGCATCATTTAGTATAGTATAGGGCTACAGAAATACATAGATGATTAGTTGAGGGGGGATGCCAGCTCAGTCCAATCTACCAGGAGGATAGTCTCCTCAAACCACGCCTTTCTTAAAGCATTTTTATGGAATAGTCTTAGTAATTAATCTTCAGATTTTGCATTATTTTTGCATGATTTACATCCATTTCAGTCTATTTCTGGAGTCCTGGTCTCTTTTCAGTACCAGTCATCTTCTACAGCTGACAGCTGTTGTCAAATGGCATTTAACCAAGTGTAACCTATTATCGTGGTAGTTGTTATGTGTGTATGCATTCAGTCTCTTGGCTTGTGAAAGAGCTGCAACCTTCTTTCATCACTGATTAATCTTTGGTACAATGAGTGATTATTATTGTTGGGAATTCTATTTTATGCAAGGTTTCATTGTTTTACAAGGTTTTACGATGTAAAAACCAAACCTTCAAAGCAATCACAACGAAATGACTGGGAATAGTATCTATTCACTATGAATTTATTAAAAGTTCCCGATCAGTTAATGATGAAGGAATGAGTAGAGCAGCTAATAAATTAACACGTAGTCTTCTGTTTTGATTTCAAGCCCTTCTTTATCATGTGTTTATGAAGATTTTCTGCACTGTGCATGTAATTAGTGCTGGTAAATGTATCCTACTGATCAGGGTGCTTATAAGAGTATTAATAATTATCATAAGCACTTTGATAAAGACCGTGACTCATTTATGGTATTAAACTTAAGATGGTGAGATCAGCTTACAGATGCAAAGAGGGTGGCTAAGAAAAAAAAAAAAGCCGAGGCA
Organism: Siphamia roseigaster; assembly: GCA_029814505.1. Taxonomy (NCBI): domain Eukaryota; kingdom Metazoa; phylum Chordata; class Actinopteri; order Kurtiformes; family Apogonidae; genus Siphamia; species Siphamia roseigaster. Next base: position 32,441,360 of record JAPTYR010000006.1, on the reverse strand, counting down.
GGAAAGATTTGAGGCGACAGTATGAGGAGGCTATATTCCTCTGGGTTAATTGTGCGGACCCCATCGGCACTAAATAAGGACAGTTAGAATGACTGGCTAAGTGACAAATGGTTGTACAAATCACTCAGATTACTTCGCAGATTACTGCTTGGATTTGGCTGGTTTCCACACCCCCTCTCTCATTATGTCTGGCAGTCTGGCCTCTGACAGATATCTTTTACCATAACTCATATCAGTTCAATTTTCACAAGTTGAAACAAGCTTAAGTATTTAACATTGATTAAAAACAACTTTTTGTAATGACTCGAAATCACGATGAGTCGCTCGGCGAGATCATTAAACGTAAATGAGTTTTGATTGATTGTCTGGAGAGGTGGCGTCTGACCTGCAGCTGTAGTGTAAATGGCTGTGGAGAGGTTGCTGCTAAGCTGTCTAAACACAGTGCACCTGTGATGATGGTTGCCTCGCTGGCGTTCTTGCACCGGGAAGCGACAGTAAGATGAGTTGTCAGACAGTACACAGCTGTTCACTTAATTACCTCCTAGTTTGGGAAGGAGGTTAATGAAGCAGTTTGGCGATCAGAAATGAGAGACAGCCTGAATGTGCACAAAAGAAATTAGTTTCTGGCTGCTGGGACAGAGTTGAAAGCAACAGCAGTTTAAATAATTGATTGCGAAAACTGAAACAGTGAAGGCATAAAAAAGAGGAAGCTGAAGGGGAGGAAGAGGTTATAGAGCTGTACAGATTTGTACATGTATAACACATTCATGTACGGAGTAATTAGATATTAGCATGCATAATCATCCCAGCAAGTCTTGCTTTATTTGAACCTCTGCTAAAGAAAAGACTAATTCGCTCTGAGGATGAAAACATAAATTCGTGTAGGTGTTTTTCAGGGCGTGGGAATCGGATATCTAACAGAGAATTTCTTTCCACTTTTATTCTCTTGACACTCTCTTTGTCTTTTTCTTTTCTGTTCTTCTTTATACTTTACAAAGAGAATTGATACCAAATTTTAATATCCCATCACTTCATCTATTAATATAGCTACAGCATAGACACTTCACTGTGTTTAGGCGGAGGTTGTCTCAGAGGGCTTCATGACATGAAATTAAATATTTACCGTATAATTTATAGTGTTTAAAACAATAAAAAAAAAGTTTAACCCTATAACAGTCACTGGGTCATTCACGAGCCAGTGACTGTTATAGGGTTAATGGAACTGCTAAAGTCTCAGGAATTAAAGGGTTAAAGCTCATATACTATCACTATGTAACTATAAACTGTCAGAATGTGAAGAAACCAGTTACATCAGGTATTTTTCAGTCATTATACGAAGAGACTGAATGCATACACACACAACCACTTTTTTTGTCGTCTCCCTTCCCCCCAGTTTTAATAGCTCAGCCATGCCACTACACCTCGGAGCCTTCCCTCAAGCACACAGGTAGAGTAACTGTAAGGACCTGACCGAAGAGCATCCAGCCCCGTCTTGCATATTCATGCCATTATGGGGTGAATAACCCTGGCAGCCAGTGTATCCGCTTAATATCCTTAATCACCTGCATCTCATTGTGGGGCCTGGACACACCTCCACTCATTAAAATGATGGATGGAGGCAGAAGGGGATGCTCTCCCCTGTTCCAAATTTGTTCTTGTTTAGAAAGGTGCTTATTAGAGAACACCTGGGGGAATGAAAGGAGGGGGGGAAGGGGACCCCCAAAAGCTGAGAGAACCAAGGAGGTGGAGAGATGGGAGAAGAAACTCGGAGGCTGCGGTTGTCATGATATTTAATGATAATGGTTTTCATTTTTAATTCTGTAAACGTCAAATGTCAAAATAAATTAGGTCCTTTGGTTTCTAAGGATAACATGTGTGCATATTTAACACAGATTAAATTTATTTTAGCTTTTGATTACATTACATTTGTAAACAAAAATTAATCTCCGCAAAGATGAATTCATTAAACTGTCAATTGCGGTGGAAATAAATTGCCACTATTTTGATAATCCAGTAGATTGGAGCTTCTTAAATGCATGGATTTGACGTTTTTTGTTGTGTTTTGCGTTAAACTAGATTTATTTTTAGTTTTGAATGTAGGGCATTTTGTACACAATCAGAAGATTAAATTATAGTTTTATTTTGTTTTTGTTTTTTTCCATTTCTGACTCTAAAATTTGCATCTGGTCCATAAAATCAGCCCATTGTTGCTATAAATGAGTTCACTGGATCTCCACGATCTCATCACTCTGACGACTTTGAGTGTAGGACTCGGTCTCTCGAGGCTCCGCCATGTTAAGGTGCGCGCACTAGTCATTAGCTTGTAAAAACAGGCCTTCCATTCCTGTTCTTTGAGGCTCAGGAGGGAGTATAAAGGGGAGGAACTATCTCTATCATCATGCTTGTTTGAATAAGCCAGACAGACAGCAGTTGACATTAAAGACTCCCATAGGCCAGGTTATTGCCTCTGTGAGAACAAGCAGTAGGCAGGTTAGATGTAATAAACTGGAACAAATGTATTTCGGTCTCCAATTAGGATAAGTCGATGTCTAGAGTCGCTCCATGGCCACAATGTCATCTGATTTTATGGATATTTTGTTTTGCCGCGTCAGCAGCTATCTTACTGACTAGTGATGAGAAATAAGATGAGCGCTGTATTCACTTTCTTATGTAACCTCATTGAAGCCTCCTTACGCCTAATTGGCAGCAATCTAGGCCTGTCAAATTGAATATAATCTGTTCACAGTTAGTTTTAGCTTCCCTCTCTGGCTCCAAATGCCTTTACTGAATGACAAGGGATGCTGATATTGTGAGTAATGGAGAATGCTAATGGAATTGGCATTAGGTAATACATTTGAATAGCTACCTCACAGAACAGAAATAGCTGTTTATACTTGAGCCAAGGGTATTTAAGAATGGCCTCTTGGAAGTGCATAAGGACGTTGAAGTGCATTGTGTCCTTTTGGCTATCTGAGGTGATCTTCATTTTATATGTAGTATGTGACATTTAGTACTCTAATTGCTTTTACTGAATCCCCTTTAATTACTTTTATGAGTGGTTTTCATCAGCAGCACAAATGTTTGGGACATGTTCGGTATGCTAATGTTGTTTATGAGGAGTAAAGGGGTTGAGAGCCACACACACAGGATGGGGAAGTGGTTAAAGCTGAGAAACAAACCGCTGTATTGTTTTGGACATGTGGGATTTGTTGGCAACAAGTAAGAAAACACTAGCCTTTGCAAAAGTGGAATAAGGACCAGAACAACCAGTATAGTTTGAACTTTTTTATTCATATTTTTTTTTAGTTCTTTTTTTTATCTTTTTGCTTTACGAAACAAATGTTTGCAGATGTCCTATGAATAAACAACAGCACCCTTTCTCTTCAAAAGCAGGGACTCCCTCGCCCTGTTTTTATCAAGAAAAGAGACTCTTCTTGTCAAATCACAACCTCTCCAGATTCCCAAAGTGACTTTTACTTCCTGTGGTTAACATTCTTTTAAGTGCATCTGAAGACAACGTAACCGTTTTCGATCAATGTGCAATAGCTGGATTCATGGTCAATGCGAAAAAGATATTTACATTGCAGCTATGACTCACTTTTTTCTTTTTCATCACTTGAGCTAAGATCAGGTCTGGAGAGGGAGACAATCAGAACGTAAGGAGTCTCCTTTCATGCACATCCTTCGTAAACAGCAACCATTACCTACATCATCATCATCGTCATCATCATCATCATCATCATCAAGATTAACTAGACTCTTTTGTCATACCTGTTCTCCTCCAGTAAGACAAAAAGGTTAATAGATAGAATGGTTTAAAATAAAGTTTAGTGATTGTGCTTTTAAAACCAAAGTAAAACAAATAACAAACATTGACGACAACACGAAACATAACAGTGCATTACAAAAAAAAGACAAAAAAAAAAAAAATCCCAAAGTGGCACTTTTCTTGGGGCAGCTAAATAATATTGCAATTTACAACATGGATGGAAATGATAAAATAATTATATTTACTGGCATAATAAAATTAGAATTCGCAAAATAAAACAAGGAAGACAAATTCGAGGTACCACAATGGGTAAAACAAGAGGACATCATGTATACACGTATATTTACAGACAGTCCGCCCCTTTCTGCTCGCTTGCACTTTTTTTTTAGTACAGTAACAATTGACTGTATGGGCTCCAAAATTGACTGTATGGGCTCCAAAGTTCTTGTCAAGGCAAGCTGAGTCATGTCAATGTCTGGAGTAGAATTTCAACTCCATATTGCATTGGAATTAAACATAAATATACTACTGTGTATTTTGTTTTGAATGCACCATTCTTTTATCTTCACTTCTTTTTTTTTTTAAATGGACATAGAAAATGATAAGTTAGAAAAAAAAAACATTGGTCTGTTTTTGAGATGTAAAGAAACACTACTGATGTACAGTATGATGGCAGCCAACATGATAGTGAAATACTGAGATATTTAAAACTGTAAAGAGAAACAATGGTGCTCCACTCTTGGAAAATCAGAACAGTCTCTCCTCTCTGGTCTTCAGCTTTCTACCATCTGGTTGAGAAAACAAAGACGGTGGTTAGAATACATATTGTCACTTGTCACAGTGTTGACAGGCAGCTTGTCATCTTGGATAATCCTGTACCTCAAGTTCTTCATCTCCTGGTTGAAAGGCCCCCGTGGTGTTGAGGCCCATGTCTGCAGGGTTCCTACGGCCCCCTGGACCTCCTTCTCTCCGTCGGCCCCCTGAGCCTCTGGAGGACATGGAGCTGGAGGAACTTGGGTCTCGAGGGCTGTTGACTGTGGGGAATTGTGGCCGGCTATAGGGCAGAATGTCTTCTGAACCTGGGAACACACAGTGGAAAATGACTTAAGACTGAGAGAAGCCCATAATTGTACATGTGATGTGTGATTTCCGTGTTGGTGTGGTACCTGGGTGCTGGCGTGCCTTGTTGGCTGTGCTACCCTCATATTTATTCCCTTTCCCACCGTGAGAACTAATTTGTCTCTCCTGAGCGTCTTTACGTTCAGACGAGCTGGTTCTGGTATCGGAGCCATCTCTGGGCCGATAGCTCCCTGTTCCACCTCTCTTGTCTCGACCTTCACCTGCCTTGGGGGAAATGACCCCCCGACCCTCCATTGGTGCCTTGGAGGGGTGTGTAGGTGACTTGAGCACTGCTGGAGGTGGAATAGGTGGAGGTGGGAGATCTGAAGGATAAACACAGGAAGTAAGAATACATTAACAACTGAGATCAAAAACTAGGGTTTGGGTAATTGCACAAGCCTGGGGAACAAGAAACTGTACTCTTGAAACTTCAGTGTCTCATCTGTCAGTCAGTTGTCTCACACCTGGAAGGTGATACAAACACAGCTGCAGTATGTGTACATACACTCAGAGATGTACACACGGCTCTGCAGGACGGAAACTCCTCCAAACAGACAGTAAACAGAACAGATGACACGAGAGAGGCCGAATCTGGCAGAGTTATGAGATTTAAGCAAGAGCCAATAGTGGAGGAAGAAGGGAGCGTGACGGTAAGCAGCTGGCTCTATGACCTGCTCGACTTCCCCTGTCGATGAATCAATGCTACTTGTCCTTGAGCCATTATTCATATGAGGCCAGTGGGCCGCCTGGCCTCTCACACATCAGACAACCATCTAAACAAAACGCTGTGAGAAAAGCCTTGTCTGCTCACGATCGATGGCTTTTCATCTTCTAATCAGTTTCCAACCTGAAGAATGGTTTTGTTGACGGTCAAGCCCCTAATCCACACAGGATTAGAAAGTTAATAAAGGTAGCGAGTGCCAGCTCTTACACCCTACATCCCAATGCCCATCTTAGTCACTTTTATTTTAGTTTGTAGAACACTACACTTTGAAGGGAATCAAAGCTTTTATTCCCCTTTTACACGCAAAAGGCTAATGGGGCAGGTGATGTCTTTTCTTCGTCTTGTTGGCAGAATCAGGCAGCTTCAATACACTTTTCTGATTATCCTCCACCTCCATCCACTCCTCCTGAATACAAAAGGGGAGCAGTCAATATCATACAGCAGAGAGGAGTCTGCAGTTTTTTAATATCTCTCTTGCCTCCTGAGTCCTGCCTCAGTCAGAGTCCGATCAATGCCACAGTCTATGAGATATAGCTCACTACAAGGAGGAGCAGCGCGATGCCTAGATTTATGAGGAAATATCAGTGAGGATGCAGCACAGGTCTGAATAGTGTCTCTGGGTTTTCTGAGGAGGTTGTACCAGAGGTCCTGCTGGTTAATGAGGGAGACATGAGACAGACGTGGTCCAGACAGCTCAGAAGAGACAGGAAAGGGTTAAGTTGAGTGAAGAGGCAGACAAAGACAAGTCAAATGTAATGTGAATCATGGGGGGGATATAACTTGGGGGTTTTCACATCTACTGTGCAAACAAGAGAGATTTGTGTGGGTCAAACAGGGGTAAGAGGTGGGGGCTGATGAAAGAATGGAGTATTAGGGGTTGGTCCACTTGTTTTTTTTATATTGTTTACTGCATTCTTAGCTGTATTTGTACTCAATGTTGAAACAGCAGTCTTAGTTCAACCTGTATTATTAAAAAAATGACTATAAAGGTATGGAGACAAAAACAATTGCAAGTGTTGACATCTACTATACAACATACTGTGCACAGTAACCACTGTCCGTGTTTTGTTTCAGCTCTATCCTGTTTGAAATTTCATTAAATCACCTTCCTGCACCTATCACCTCAGTAGCAGTCTTGTGGACTACTGTCAAGCATAAGGAGTGGAGGTGGATATGGGGGGGCAGGAGAGGCAATAACATCCAAATGAAAAACAATCCATTCAGATCAAATACAATCAGCAGGAGGACTGATGGACAGACAGAGCTGCAGAGCTGTAAGTCCGCCCCTCGCTGCTCAAACAAAGAGAGAGGAGAGGGAAGCATAGACGAAGAGAGCTGGAGAGGAGGGATGGAGAGATCACTCCAAAGGGAGGGGTAGACGATGGGAGGGAGCCAGGATATAAGGATGATAGCAGGAGGTGGAGGCTTGGGGGGAGGTGTTGGATTTTTCTGCAGTGATATAGCTAGTCTGGCTCCCAGTGAGCTGGATATTAAATCTCCCTGTCAAGTGCTTCCAACACTCAAGGACACCTGACACTAAGAGGAGAGCCAGCTCTGGGACAGCACATACTGTACACACAAATGTGTGGACACACTCAAACAGAAAAAAATATTCCAACAACATCAAAGTGGAAACTACCAGAGAAGGTAGTTTTAATCAAATAAAACCGTGTTGTACAGACTCAACTGCTCCTTTATTTAACAAGGTTGGAGCCTTTCCTTATGTGTACAGCTCCTCTGGTATTTAGCCCCTGTATGTTCAGCCCCTACCGAGTGAAAGTTAGCACTTCAATATGAGCCAGAGCACCTGGATCAATTTCATTAGTGGCTAGAGTGGAGAAACATCCCAGTGTCAGCATAGCCAAACTGGGCAAAGCTCCCCTGAGACTGAGACACCCCCTCCACAGCCCTGGCCTCCAGCCACCACTTGCCTGATCTGTTCAGTGCTGCCACAGATTAGGAGTGATGCCATGTGTGCATGCGCATAAACACACGAGAGAAGATGATTAAAAGTCTGGCTCACAGCACACCCATATTCCTGAAAACTACATCACAGTGAACTGCACCTTCCTCTTCAATATCTGTGGAGGGAATAGATGAAGAGCCATCGATACAAAGTAGCCATCTGTGAACTTCAACAGATAACCTAGGATTACTGTAGCTACACGTTTTTTTTTCTAACTATGCATTATATTGAGCCATTAACAATCAAGTAACAGCAACACGATATATATGTAAAATATGGGGATTTTTCTGTTTGTCGATGTAAGACTTAAATGTTTATGGTTACCTAACTGTGACTCCCAATGTTCCAACTGCAAAATTCCAATAACAATCTTAAATGGACGTTGGAGGTCTATAAAAGTGTCAGAATAATAGAATTCAATAGAACAGAGTTATTTTCTTCAGAGCATTTAGTCTAAGAATATCAAAGACAAAGGATTCTAAGGGCTTAAGTCTAATTTTCTCGGACTGAAAACTTAATAACTGATATAGCTGACATGTGAACATCTTTATCCGCATTTTGTAGATAATGCCTGTGGGTAACTTTTTAGCTGCTGAAGACTCTACTATGCTTCCTACTTTACCAGTGGTCTCATGGAACCAGACCTATTTCCACACTTTAGTGCTGTACTGGCACTGGAGAATGGTTTGACAGAACCCATTATCATCTTGGAATGGTGGAGGAAAGTTTCTAGCTTCCTTATATTTCTTTAAATCACAAGTCGAACACCTGCTTGAGGGGTGCAATAACTCCCCAAACGTGTCCTCCATAGTTTGTCAGTTAGTTCTTTATGTTGGTCTTCTAAGTAACACTCTTTTTAGGAACTTTAAAAAAAAAAATATTCAGCATGTGTTCATTAAATAACAGTTAATTGCTTCGTGTACCTTCATTATAGGCTTCACGTCGCTGGTTCCCTGGATGCCCTGCAGTATGCTGTTTCTGCTTCTTAGGAGGCCTCCTGTGTACAGCTGCCATACTCATGTTACTGTCTGTTGACACTGGGCTGCCAGGACGGTGGCCTGATGGGTTTATTTGGTATTTTCGTGCTGAAACAGACAGACATTTTCTTTTAGCAAATCTCCAAATGTTATTTCATTCCATTTCTCGTAAATGTATGGCACAGTTAAAACCAACCTGAAGCTCCTCCTACTTCCTGGCCTTGTGTGTTGGGGTATTTGGCCACCCTGAGGCCTGAATATTCTGCAGCAGCTGCAACAGCTTGAGCAAAATCGGCATCAGTGAAGAAGGATCCATCTGATGAGCTGACGGCGCTGGACCTCCCTGAAGAGACATTATCCTCTTCAGAGGCCGACCCCCAGCCGTTGATCATGGAGCCAGTCACTGAGCTCTCCAGGTCACCCATGCTGGATGCAGGTGTCTGTTCTAACCCTCGCAGCAGCAACCTTCGTGGGTGCATTTGGGGGTGGTGGGGGTGTGTGTGGGGATGGGTGTGGTGGTAGTGCATCTTGGCCACCTCTGCATCTGTTTCATCACCTTCCTCTTCCTCCAGTATCTCCTCCTCCTCCTCCATGCCGTCAGTATCCAAGGCCAGTGGGCTGGTGATGTATCCATATGTGTGTGGAGAGAGGGGTCTCGGAGGGGGTGGGGGACTCATACCGTGGCGCCTGCAAGACACAATTCCATCACATGTCACTCAGTCACAGGACTCTTCCCATCCAATTACCAATACCTGTTTTAACATTCATTCATTCATTATCAGAACCAGTTTTATCCTCACTAGGGTCACAGGGGTCACACTGAGCCTATCCCAGCCACTGAAGGGCGGAGGCAGGATACATCCTACACAAGTTGCCACTTCATTGCAGGGCTGAACATATATGGACAAACAATCACTCTCACATTCACACCTATGGGTAATTTTTAACCAATTAACCTATCAGTGCATGTCTTTGGATGGTGGGAGGAAGCTGGAGAGAACCCACGCAGTCATGGGGAGAACATGCAAACTCCATATAGAAGGGTCCCATCCCCCAATCTGGTGTTGGAATCGAACCCAGGACCTTCTTATTATGAGGCACAAGTACTATCCACTGCACCACCGTGCCACCCCTGTTTTAACATGTTATAACCATTTACAGAATCACATGTTTTAACCAATCTTAATTAATTTACATCTATACTAGTGATTTTCTTCCTAATAGAACTGATTTGAGAATTTAATATGACGTGCATGTAACATGAATAATATGTGTCAGTATTGGCTGGTTTGTAGATGTATAATGTTTGAATAGATCACAGTCGTCCTTAGAGTAAAGACCCTGCTATGATTGTTTTGGTTGTCCGTATCCACGATGACTTATTTCTATCAAACAGCCTCGATGAATTTTCAATGAAATTCAAAAATATAACATCATACCCATTCCTGAATCCTTCACTGGCTCTCCTCTGCTCATCTACAGCAGTAACAGTATGCTAGCAACGGTTACCTTAGAAACTGTGTCTGTTTAGCTTATAGCAAAAGGCAGACTGCAAATACAAAATAAAAGAACTCATGAATGCTGCCTATTTCACCTTTAACAGAAAACAGAATTGTTGATTAGTTAAAAAATAAATAAATAAATAAACAGGGAAGTTTTGTTTATATACTGATCTAAAAAAGAATTCACAGTGACCATCCCTCACAAAAGGATTATTTTTGAAATCAAACAATATTCAAGACTCTGCGAGTTTCTTTACTGAAATGAACCAAAACAAATGGGTCCCTGGAAGGAAGAAAATCAATCTGAAAACAAGGATGTGCTTTAAAAAAATAAAAAAATAGAAGACAGTTTTTTAAAATATAGTGAAGTTGCAGTTAATGGGCCAAAACATGGACTGTTATGAATACTTTGGAGACATTACTCTGACACACTGCTGAAGAGGTGCTGTACATTTCCTAGATTTCTTAAGGTGTCTCCCTTTTTCCTTGTGGTGGTACCCCAGTGGGCAGTTCGATGTTTTGTACATAGGTGTACCTGCGTTCATGGCTGTCAGGTACATCCTGGAGCATTGGTTGCATCTCCTCCTGGGGTGAAGGGGTTAAGGTGGCGGTGGACTGATGACTGTAAGACACAGCAGCAGGCGAGGAGGCTGCCCCCCGGATAGGAGGTGTGGGCCCCCTCTCCATCTCCTCCTCCTCCTCCAGCTCATCAGGCTGCAGGTACATGTGAGAGGGGGGCATGGGGCACTGCATGTCTGGGTCACAGCTGCCAAACAAGCAAAACCAGTCATGTTGCTTTCATATTAGATACAGAATATCTGAGTGTTTTTATATACTGAAAGCTGAAAAACATGCAATACATATTCATGACATCCTTCTATCAAGATTTGACAAGAACCAGGTTTAATAGATGGAAAAGCCTTCGGGCAGAATTTTGGAATGAATATGAGAAACTGGAGAAAAACAAGAAGAATTAAGTGGTATATAAATACTGAGAGTGTGTATGGGGGGGGGGAAACAAAAAACAGGTCCCACCTTTCTTCCATTGCTATAGAATACTCTTCTGCAGTCCGACTTGGGGGTGGGTTTGCAGGAGGAGGGGGCAAAAGGTCAGCCCAATTCATTGTGCTCTGTTTGGGTAGTTTTGGGGTGCGCATGCCCTTCTTCTGACCCTGACTCCCTGCTCAAAAATGGAAAGAAAAACATTCAATCAGTCAGGCTACACATGAGAACATGCATACTTCTATCCCTTTGTCTTTGAAAGACATCATTTATTAATGTAGAGGAAATTGTGAGGTAATGAGTAAGGAATTGACGGCAGATAAAATGCATTAACAAGAGTGGCTGAAATCATTTTACACATGAGAGTGCAAAGGCTAATGCTGCCCTCCACTTCATGCAAGTGTGCACACATACCTCTGAGTATTTAATTGATGTAAAATACTATAAAACAGTAATTTTCCTACATAAGAATTGCCCAGGACCAAAAGAAAAGGTTGGAAGAAAATGGAAAGAAAGGGTCCAATTAATGCCGAAACTATTAGAATTGTGAACCAATGAGCTGTGCGGTGCAACGAGCACTAAAGGGTTCTCCTTAATAGCTTTAACTTCAAATGCGGTATCAGAATGGATATATGGCATTAAGGTGGCAGTGTTGCATGCGGTATGCAATGTGTTGTCATTTGTCCTTGTCCAGAGACAGACATTGAAGCTCTGATGAAATTAGACTGCCCAATTCTGGAATTAAAGTAAAGCCAATTAATGAAACCTGTGCAAACTAAGAAAGGACAAACAAATAAAACAGGATGCAGGGACACAACAGAAAACAGAATTAAAAACAAAAAAACCTTCATCTCATTTGCTATGATAACTATGCAGCCAGGAAACAAAAGGCACAATCAAATGCCTGCCACACCGCTTTTGCCTTTTGTTGTCAGTTTTTTCCACAACAACTTTCCACTTTCTGAAGGCATGCACTTTTCAAAGCCTCTTCAAAATAGGCTGACATGGAAATTAATCAAATTACCATTTTAAGGCATGCATTATTAGTCAAAAAGTGATTTATTGCTTTTGAGTTAAACTTGAATTTTCTAAATGAAGCCATGGGTGGGGGGGTGATTCTATGGTTCATAACAATAAGAACCTGGACAAATGCTTTGTCAGTTGAAGAAAAAAAAAAAACAAGCTTTTTAAAGTAACTGCTGATTTGATTACCTCTGACTACCCTTCATTTTTTTGTCTCAAATTATGCTTTATTTTTAATCCACCTACCTGAGGTGCTACTGCTGCCTCGGTCAGAGCTGTTGTAGGAGCCCCCGGTGTGGGTGTCATGAGTTTGGTTGTAGGGGATGGTGGCTGGCATCGGGCTGTCACCTCCTCTGTAGCGGTCTGATGGTGAGAAGAATATTTGTTCAGTACCAGTTCAGAGACTTGAAAGAAAAGTGTTCTCTTCATAATGAACAATGAAGGATAGGATGTAACAAAAAACACAAAGCAGCTTCATATTAAAGTGTTACTCAGCAAAAGAGACATGCAGTTCATGCTTTATAACTTTCATGAGTATTTAAAGACATGCAACATTTGAACAAATATCTCAAAACTATCACACCAGATGTGGTTCCTTTCTGCAGGTCCAACAAGGTGATGATAGCTTTGTTCATAGCTTCGAGAGACACAAGAGTTATCTTTGTCGCTTCTTTAGAAATCTGACACCAAAGATAAACCCTCACACCTGCCTTGATCACAAAAAGACAGCCCAGATACTGTACAGCGATAGCAATTCAGGCTTGCCCCTCATTTAGCGGCAAAGATTACAGATGATTGCATGGGAGGCGATGAGGGGTTACATGAATGCCATACAGACAGGCAGAAAGAAAGGGTGACGATGCCTTATGTTGACTGAAAAGGAGCAAAGATGGAACCAAGGAAAATGTGAGAATGAAACTCTTCTAAAGGCTTCCACAGTGAGGCTGACAAAGCCACAACAGGACAGAAAAAAGGAGGAATCAGATGGAAGAACCTCATGGCTGGGAGATGACCTCTTTAACCATGGCTCCTGGGTATTCCACACACTCACCCTTGTTCAGCTTGTTTTGCTCCATGATGTTGTACTGCAGCTGGGAGCCCATTTCCTGTTTCTGCTGCTGGACTGAGGAGGGCTTCCAGCAGTGCTTCTCGTTCAGGTCCCCTCCACCCCCAAGGCCTCCTCCACTCCCTCCAGTTCCTCTGTCCGAATTCATATTGTTTCCCATGATGGAGGACTGGATGAGCTGGGTGGTGGCGTAAGGTGTTGGCTGGCCGCCTGGACCGACAAAGCGTCCGTCTTTCAGATTGGGGCTGTTGAAGGTCTTCATTTCATTGATCTTGTTGGATAAGTCCACATCTCCATAAACCCCTGACTCTGGCACCATGAGGTTGGTCTGCTTGTTATCCATCTGGTTGTTATAATTGGCGATGCAGTCGGCTGGAGAACATGAGGAGTATATTGAGTCAATTCTGCCTACTGCTTTGCAGCCGCTTGCCATTTGGGCAAATGCTTCGAGACAACAGGACATAAACTGATATACTGTAGACAGGACTCAACCATAAGGACAGCCTGCTGGGACCTCAGGGTATGAAAAATGCAACAGTGGACTGGTAAATTTAGAAACTTTTACAATGCACACAGATTGGGTAAGTGGTAAAAGGTATTTAACATATCAATAATGATAACAATGAAAATGTACTAATAGTAATCGTAAAGAAATGTTTTTATAGGCACATATAAAGAATGGAGTCAGCCAAGTACATTTGTGGCAAGCGGTTAAAAAAAAACAAACAAACTTTGAACCCTGCTGTAGAACTGAAATAATTTACTTCAGAAAAGTGGAATGTACATTTACATGTTCATTGGAGAGAGGTTTCTGTTTGTTTAAAATCTCAGTTGTCTTTCCCAAATGATGATCTACTTTAGATGATTGACACAAGGTTTTGCTCTGTATTTCTCACTCAGTCTCACCCATGACTCAATGTGGGTGTCATCTCTGTTCTTTTCCATCTGACGGTGGGAGCGTTTTTCCTCATTGAGAGGGGCAGAGAGACATGTCTGTATCAAAGACCCGGAATGAGGCGCACAGTAAAAGCACAGCTCAACTGACAGATCCAATTTTCCCTGGCTCATAAAATATTCAAATCCTCCAGCAGATCTGAGAGCCAGCCTTGCGGTAAATACCAAGGACAGCCATAGGTGCAGACTGCTCTTGCCACGCGCCTCACATTTCAGCAGCGCCGAACAGCTCGACACTTCAAAGTCTGACGTATGAAAGCGCCCCTATGGCTGAGATAAAGGGACATTAACTCCTATTTCTTTGCTATGTCACCTAGTCAGTGATCCTCTTAATGTTCACAGAGTTCAGGTTTGGCACACACACAAAGCATGCGTCTGGCAAGCGCCTTAGTGTTATACAGCAGGGTGTCATGCGAAGAGTGAGGGTTGCCTTTAGCCTGTTATTCCCTGTTAAACATCTCACACCATGTAAAGGTAGAGTTAAACACTTCAATCTCAGACGGGTGTTTAGCACAGAGAAAAAAAATGAACTTGATGGCTATAAAGTCTACAAAATGAATTATTAATCCTCATTGGGAAAGATTTGAGGTAAGGAGAAGCTATCGAATGGCTGGGTGGATATTAGACCGAACAGCTGGACTGGAATTATGAGCTGCCCTTAAAGGCATAGTCCCAGTGTGCATAATTTAAAACATAAAGCATTTCAGTGTAGTCCAAGTTTCCAAGGATAAGGCTGTTTAAGACTGAAAATGAATAGCTGTGTCACTCATAAGAAGTTTTTGGCTGAGGTTTACTTTGTTCTCTCTTTAGATAGGTCACTGTAAGTGCTGATGTAAAACAGAGTCGAAGTTCCCAAAGACTGTGGACAAATTTCTTCACTTCTGTTGGCATCTGCGCTCGAGCTGATTAAACGAAAATCACCACCTGCTAGTGCGTCATAAGACCTCCTTCCTTTCCCTTTCCACCTAGCCTACTTCCCTACATTTACACAAATGCTGCCTGTACTGTACAGCACATTTATGTGCAAGTTTTACTGATTCCACTTATTCCTTCTTTCATCTGGTTGCTCAGGTGCACCTTTCTCCCTCTATCATTCTCTCTGCCTGCCTTTCTTTCAGTTCTGGCCATCGTCTGCAGTCCAGTCCTGACCTCTTCGCCCGCTGCACATTTCTTAAATAACTGAGCACTTAGGGGAAATTACATTACCGGCTATAACAACAGTATGGAAATCAGCAGAGCAATTCGATTAGCAACAGAGTAGAGCCATAAGCCCCTCTCAGTGTGCTCCTTTTATTTCCTGCCTAAAACAGCTCTACTTTAACCTCAGATAAATCAAACATACAAGCACATAGGCTCTCTTAATCCTAATATTTCCACAGGTTTTTCTAGTGGAGACATACAGAAAAGAGAGATAAACAGAACAACTCTCTAGGGAGCTAACCTAGATATCAGATTTTGCTGCTTTTTACACTGCAGTTCCCCCAGCTTCTACATTTCTTATCTCCAGTTGTTTTGTCAAGGGCTGCATCACCGCCTTTCAGGGGAGTGTTTATTTTGGCTGTTGCCTATGTATGGTTGGGTCAACAGAACATACCTGGGCGGCTGTATGTTGCCAGGTTGCTGTCGCTGTTGCCGTTGCCCGCAGTGCAGCAGTTGATGCTGCAGTCATTGTGGTTGGAGCAGGAGTTGGGCCATGTGTCGGCCAGCCAAGGCTGAGTGGCAGATTCCCCAATGTTTAGTAAACCCGGCCTGTTAAAAATGGAACCAAATGGTTAACAATAGTAAGGGAATAAGCCAACACTACAATGACATTTATGTGAATGAACTGAAACACCCACAATAACATAATATTTGAAAAAGAGGATTAGTTTGTGTTTAGTTTTTCTACCCAGTGGCTGAAAATATGAAAGCTAGAAATCCGGCTTTAGTAGTTTTTGCCTTTTGGCTGCACACACAAACACACAAGCCCAGGGAGCACATTAGGAAAAAGCCCAGCTTAATAGATTGTGTGTGCCTGAGTTGCCCAGAGCTGCTGACACTTTCCCCGAGCTCTCGTGAGCATTAGCGATCTGCCTGTATTAGACAGCCAGATAAAATTCACTTCCTATGTTGTGAAATGTGCATCTCCAACAACCAGTGAACCACAAACACATCCTGAAACTACATGGTGTCAAACAACATCTCTATCATTTCATAAGTTTTAGATTTACAGAAGGAACAGAAGCACGACTACAGACCAGAAGAGAAAACCCAAGCGGACCCCTCCCACACATCAGTATTATTTGGTCATTCATCTCTATTGTTGTCCTATCTTGCTCCTGTTTCTTTGGCTTTGGATTCCAGTGCAATATAACACCAATTTTTCAGCAGGTTCCTCCTGTACAACGTGACCTGAGGCTAATCATTGAAACTTGAAAGAGAATAAATATGTTCCTCTTGCTCATGAAGTGAATCAATCTAGCATATAAAAAGAAGCCGCTCTGTGAGGGCCATATATTGTTTCAGTATTCAAATCTCGACCAAATGATTCCCAGTCTGCATATCCCAACACTGAATTAGCATTGAATTACATCTCCTCATTCCCACTCAAATGACTCATTTCTTGGATTCATTTTTGGTAATGAACACATTTGTCTTGTACGGCCAAATACAATCTCACAATAGCTCTTCAATCACCCCTGCAGTTGTATGTTGATCCTGAATGGCTATTGTCTTTGCACAGAGCTGACACAGCCATGCTGCATATGGGCTCCAACCGTAGAAGTGGAAAATATAATGAATATAGATTTACCTCCACGGCTCCAAGCTAACTATTCATTAACACATCAACACACAAATTTATGGATAAGGAATAGAGAGGGCAACAATTCAACACATATTTATTCTTTTGTGCATGTCCTTCATTTTCACCATTATCCATCTGTAAGCAAACATGCCAAATGCCACTCAGTGCATATACAAATGACCATTTAATAAGTTGATGCCATATTTGCCGAACCCAATGATAAATAGTGACAATATTTGGGCATAATAAAATATTCCACAACATAAAGAGGTGTGTATTTGCTGCTCTGCCTGTGTATGCATCTCCATTAAGGTTTTATGGTGATGCTATGGCACAGCCTTGTGGTTGGATGTGGCCCCTCACCATATGGGAGGAGGATCGGCTGTTGGC
>JAPTYR010000006.1:32407045-32418029 GCA_029814505.1 Siphamia roseigaster | reverse complement strand
AACTTCCGGGGCGCATGAGGGCGAGAGAATAAAATATCAATAAATAAAAATGTCAAGACGAGTGATGTTTGATTGCCGTTTTTTGAAAAAACGATTATGAACACGAAATATGAATAAATAGAAAAAGGTGTAGAAATGTGTTTTTTCGTTTTGTATCAAAATGGAACAATGAAATAACAACCCATTTTCCGTTTTTTTTTTTGTTATTTGGTTCTGAATTGAAAAACAAAAGAACGAATGGTACACGGACCTGTTCTGCTTGTTTTTTTGTTTTGGATTGTTTCTTTTTTTTTGGGGGGGGCACGGTTGTACTCAAATTTCCTGCAAAATACATAAAAATACACCAAGAAACAAAACAATGTGGAGAAAACAAATATACAAAACATGCCAAAATCCACTAAAATTCACCAAAAAAATTAACGAACACAAAAACTGATGAAAAATCTTAAAGCATATTCTATACTCTTCTAAAGTAAAAAAAAATAAAAAACCAAAAAATGTGATCAAATATCCAAAAACACATACAAAAATATGAATATATATTTTAACATGTTTATTTAAGACCTTCAATGGTTTCAACAAAACATGTAACAAAACAACCGTTCAATTTAATTGCACTCAAATTTTTAATCAGACTACATATGATGATGGATTAATCAACATTAATGTGGTAATTTCACCACATCCTCACACCCAACGCGTCAAATATCGATCCCCCACGACCAAGCATCGGCCTCCAAAGCATAAGGTGTTCCCCAGGGTCACACCCTGACGAACCGGCACTCCGACCCCTCCACGGCAACATGACACGCCCACAGCGACCGACCCATCTGCAGCATTGTACAGGTTAGGATTAGGGCTCTGAGCATCTCACACTGCCGCAGAGAGGCCAGAAGCCCGGCCAATCAAAACACGACACTGAAGAACACCCTGTGAACCAAAAACAAAGGCTTGGCCAGGGGGTCGGTATTTGACACTGTGGGAGTGAGACTGCATTGGTAATTTTGACAGCCTTAGTTTTTAGTGTATGTGACGCAAAAATGCACGACCTGCTAAAGTACACACACCCTCATCATGGAAAACACGTGAAAAAATGCATATGATGAAGCTTTTAAGTTGAAGGAAACAGAGTGACAACGAAAGAGACTGAGTTTTTCTGAGGCTGTTCAACTCCGACCCTGAAGAAGACGACTTCAGTGGTTTCAGTCACAGAAGGTTAATTAAAACCCATAATGACTTTTCTGTTTGGTTTAATCAGCTGTTTTACTGCTATGTTACAGGCACCATGTCGGCAAAGAAATAAATATTTACAAAGTATTTATGTGTAAATAAAGCCGTCCATCACCAGTGGCCACCGTCCAGGGGCAATACAAATTTAAATACACTTAATGGGGGGGAAGCATTGTTATTCACAATTTATTTTAATTATATAAACATGTAATAATTTTGATCAGAAGTATAGTGTGATGATTGACAGATGGAACCCTTTAATTGGTTATTTATGGCCAATACACAAAGTCACAACACCAGATGTGTGGAATGCAACATGCTGTGGTGAAAGGAATAGTAGCAAATGTCAGAAAAATGAGGAAATGCAAGTTTGAGCAGAAGTAGTTGGAGGAGAAACTATTTGGAACCTGGTTAAAGCCTGTCAATGGTAAACCACCACATACATTTAAGGCACTCATACAAATAGTCTGAAATTCAAAAAATGTAATCATAGTGTGTTATTGGAGGGCGTACCAAGACTTCAGGGGTGATTTCTCTCAGACTGCAAGGGAAGCTTAGTTTCCCCTAAAATGTTGTAAATTAAATCGTCAAAAATGTTTGGTTTTGTTGACACTTCATTGACTACAAATGGGTTAGAACACATTCATCTCATAGACGAGTTGGTTCAGAATCAGCTACTTATCACAAATCAGCTGATCTGATGTTGTTCACTTCTCAAACATTCCCATAGCAACGTTCTCGTCAATGTACTTTCGCAGAGACGCCCACTATATGGCAGCTGGTGCCTGTGAATTTGACCAAGAACTGTGTTTCTAGTATTACTTTATGGAAAAATAGTATATCAAGATTTATCACCCAGCATTACCTCCAGCTGTTAAAGCACAATTAACTAAAATCGAATAAACACAAAATGTTTTAATTCCTTTTTTTTTTTTTATTCAGAATAAATAATTTTTAAAAAATGTAATGAAAATGTAGCCAATGTGAGCAGCAAAGTATATATATATATTTTACATTTATTTTCATTTTGGTAGAGTTGCTGCATTGGACGAAGAGCGTAAAAAAAACTTTGCAAAAGTTATAGCACCAGAAAACACAGAGGACCAGGCTCTCCTACATACAAAATACCTCCAATGTACCCTGTGCTAGAAAGGTCAAAGGTTAGAAATTTACATGCTGAACAAAATCCAAAACATTCAAGACACTGCAACTCAACCGTTGAGCATCAGCGTCCCTGACAAGTTCACATGCATTTTTAAAACTCTAAAGGTTTGGAGTGAGTAGCATTCCATCTGAATTGCTGACAACCACCTGGTCTGGTGTTGCACTTGGAGTTTTTATTTTCAAACAGGCTTTCAAAACCAGAATAAAGCCCCTGACCTGGGACAAAAAAAAGAAAAAGAAAAGAAAAACTACAGTGGGGCTAGACAACAAACCAAACTTGAATCGGTGAGATTAAACGCTCCTCGTTCCACCTGTGCTTTAGACTGGCAGCAATGCCTGTCAGCTGAATTACACTGAAAACCTTAAAGTTACTTTTAAGGTTATGAGGTCTGAGAATACAAGCAGGTATGTTGCGTTCCCTGGAGCCTTTTAGGTCAATGTTTCATGGACTGCAGTCAAGTGATACAGCATGTCAAGTGACAGACAGAATATAAACAGTCTAAATCATAAACCAAGCCTGCAATGCCAAAAGAATTTCTATTCTTAGGCTTGAAAATCAACTTAGAAGCTTGCCTCAAAGGGACTGTGATTGAGGCTTATACCCCTCGCAGTGCCCAGCCATGCAATGCACTTGTTCACAAACTGTCAGACAGAAGTGATCAAATCATTTTCTTGACTAATGGGCACTTCCCCTCCCCAAGGAGAAAACAAATCTGTGGGTGATGCATGTACTGTTCCCATCACAGGCAACACAACTTTGATCTGATTAATTTATTCAAACAGGACAACTGTCTGGGACTATCATCACATGGAAAGCCGTAGCACCGCAATCCATCTTTTTAATCAGTGGGATGAAAATGTTCTGTTCACGGAAACAGACCTCTGGAAAGACAATGTTGACTCGGATAAAAATCAAACAGTAATTGATCTGTACATAGAGAAAAAGCATGGCTGTCACACAGAAGCAGAAGGGTTGTTTGTAGTCGTGGATGTACAGCGTATACTCACAAAATGGATCGCTCATTTAGTTGAAAATACTGAATAAAAGACCCAATGCTAGTTTTATATCGGTTCCCAAATGGGAATTATTATTTTCTCTATATCTACCTTTTCTTAAAGCTGCAGTTGGTAACTTTTATAAAATTATCTTTTTGTCATATTTTGTAAAACTGAGTCTATGTCCCCACAGCTGTACATGACATATGTAATCTGTGGAAAAACCCAGTTCCTGCAGTCCCTCCTACTGCTTCTACAGCCATTTGTAAAAATCCACCGCTCCCATTAAAAAACAACCAATCAGAGCCAGATGTGTGTATGATGGAGTGTCTGACATCTGTCCATCACTCCTGGCACTGCCCCCTCCCTCCCCCCGCGTCTCTGTCGCTATGTCAGGCTGCTCCGCGAGAGCGTCGGTACGAAGGTGATGGCGAAGCAACAAGAAACTCCCCATCCCACCGCTGCCAACAACAGCTAGGACTGAAACAACAAAAAGGAAGATGACCAGTGAAGAGAAGAAATCAAAAAAGAAAGAAGTCGACGGAGCCAGAGATAAAACGAGGGTAAATATAGGAGTGTCTTTTCAGAGGTGGAGAGAGCTTCCGGATCTGAAAGGGTTTAAAAGTGATGGTGAACTGGACACGTTTCTGCCTGACAGGTAAATACCCCTGCTTCATTTATAATGTTATTTGTTTGGATTTTGTGAAGAAATAACCAACAAAAGAAGTGGTTCTTGCTACATGTCGCGTATACTGTTCGCTTCAGTCGCTTCAAGTTAGTCGCAGTCATAGCTGCTGCGGTGCAGGGAGGAGGGGCGGGATGAGCTGGAGGCAGGACTTGAACGCAGCAGAGAGGGAGGGGGAGCGATGGGAAACTGGTTTATGTTCAAAATGTTAAGCTAAGTTCGCTGTCCTCTCAGAGTTACCCACTGCAGCTTTAAGTCAGAAAACTGGCAAGGACAGAACAGAAATTTGAAGATGCGTCTTTCTCCTCATACACACAAAAAAGGATGGGAAAGTATGAGACACGGTTGTGGAAACAGTAGGTTTGTTTCGGCCAATAATTTAAAGGCTTTCAGTACAAATCCCAATCAATGGCAGATGAGCATAGGAAAAAAAAGTAAATACAGGCAAACAGCACTTCTGCACCACGAAAGCCTGATGGACCGGCAGAGGAATACACAGCACGGCATCATTTACTCTAAGCAGTGGCGGTTTCATAATCATATAAATAAATCCAATGAGATCATCCTCAAACACAGACACCACAGTAATTAGCAAACTGAGCACATCTGTGAGAAGCTGAGGTGTGAATGCCTTGAAGCTGTTTCTGCTGTGAAATGCTCTGTAAAGGCACCGTCTGCATGGTGGCTCACAACAAACCATATTTGGTCTGTTATTCTCATCTGTCTATGCTCTCTCTGTTTCCCCCCTCATGCGTGATACATGAAAGACTTCTTTGGTCCCCCCCCCCAAATCTGAAATTTCTTCATGTTCGTGTTACTTTGTCTTCATCTCTTTCTCCGAGGTCTTTCATGCTGTAGCCACTCTTTTCTATCAACTCTCTCTAAGCCAGAGGCAAAAACACTTCAGTGAAGAAATCAGCTCTCTGCCTGCACCCCAGTGTTTCCTTCTGTCTGCCTTTGTTTCAGCCGCTCAGCTCATGTCTCCATTAGAATATTTCTGTTCTTGCTTCTCCTTCTTCAAAATTTGTGGCTCTGTCTGGAGAGCGAACGAAGCATGCCAATGTGACTAAGCAGCCCACAAGGGACTGCACAGGTATCGAGGCTGGGATGACGCACACAAGCTCAGAGTGTGACAAATCCATTTGGGTGAAGCGCTGGTCCCCACGGCACATTGTTCCACTCCAGTGTTAGAACATGGCAACAATCACCACAGGAACTCCTCAAGTGAGAGAAATTGTATCAGTCACAGCCAATGGTTCCTCATGCCCATCCCAGGCCACTCAATCACACATTTAAAACCAGATGGAGTTCTCTCTCTTTCTGCTTCATTTTACTATTTATGTGTTTTCCATCCCTCTCCCGAGCAGGTTTGGCCCAGAGGTTTGGGGAATAAAACTGGCAAACTCTCCAAAAATATCTGTCTAGACGAAGGGGACAAAAAAAACCAAGAAATAAATTACACCAAGTAGCACTAATGTGGGCTACAGTGTGTTTTCTTGGATTAATAACATGTCATGTCTGTGTGTGGAATGCAGGATTCAATATTGCTTTTGTTGTTAGAAGTGGAGCAGAGGAAGAAAACATTGCATCCTTGACTGGAGCAGGGAATGGGGTGGGGCAGCCTCTTCTACAGCAACACCACACAAGAATTTCATGTACTACTGGTGATGACGGTGCCAGTGCTCAGTGAAAGCCCTACACCTGAACAGATTAACTTAACAGAAAGATTAGCACTCCCAACGTTCCCTCTCATTCAAACTCATCATCCTCTTCAGTGGCAAGTTTGACAATGTTTGCTCAGCTATAATCATGTAATTACAGTTTTTAAGGACAGTTATTGTCGAAATGGAAAGCAGGCACAGACTTGAATATGTCCGCTACATTAAAGAAAGGAGTTACATAATTGCGTGTTTACTTGGCAGAAAGTCACGAATGAAAAGCTTTTAATTTGAGAAGACTGGATTAATGCCATAATTATTTGTCATATCATCAGGCTTTATATCTTTGTGCAATCATTGCCTGAGGACCAAAAAAAAAAAAATAAAAATCAAACTGCAACTGGATCTAGTGTCGCACAAATAAAACACAACAATGACCTTCTGTTTTTCATATAAGAAGAAACCTTGAGGTTGTTTGTACCCACCAAGCTGGAAGTAGGTGACATCGCTCTTGACCCCGGGACCCGCCCCAGTGCTGGCGGCTACCTCCACGCTGTAGCGGATCCCTGGGGCCAGACTGGGTATCAGCACGGAAAAGGTTGAGCCGTCAACTGTACGGTTGATGTGGTACCTACTCTCATTCCCCAAGCACCAAATCTGCCATAACAGAAACAGAGACAAAGTGTAGATTGAGGTTGTGTTATGAAAGCTATGTGGCAACATTTCGTTTGGTAGCTGCCACCAATCTTCGTCCTTGTAATTGGTTGTTGCTGCCATTACAACGTCGGAGCACACCATGGGTATTGTGTTACATCTCTGGTAGGAAAACATTTTACAGCATGGCTTTATGTTTAACAAGCTGTGCTCAAAACAGAGTCAGTATTAGCTGAGGTAGCCATAACATGTCTCAGAGTAGCCTTAAGCCCATGAAAACAAATGGGGATCAGTAATCACCCACATAACCCAATTTCAGCAGAAGCTAAGTGCTGTCACTTCCAGGAAGCAGAGCGCTCTCCCTGGCTGACTTGTGACAAGGGTCACAAAGAAAACTATACATTCACCCCCACACGAGGCCCGGTGACCTCTACATCCTGAACAGCCTGACAGTTTGCTTTCTTTACCCCCCACCAGTCCACTAGGTTAATATACCCACTCCTGGGTGTGTGCTATACTCATGTGTGAATGTGTGTCTGTCATACAAGCACATAGCTCTGGAATTTTCTGTGTATCTTAAAAATTGCGGTGAGTGGAAATGCCACTAGGGATTGGACTCAGTAATGAACAGGGAACACACTCGAGCTGGACTTAAAAAGCATGAAATTACTCTAAAGCCTATCACCAGACAAAATTTACCTGGAAAATTAACAGTGGCTTAACTTTTCCACTAGCTCTGTCTAATCTCCCTTTTCACCACTAACCTATATTCCCTGTGACACAAAACAGCTTTCCAATTAATATTGAAAACTTCCACATCATAATTTATGAGGGGACAAAGCTGTCCAACATAAGGTTATTACATGGAAAATAAACATTCCTGAACATGGAGGAGGGACAGAGTACTGTAAAGGCTGCTGAAGGATGCATTAGCCTTAAAATGACAAATTATAATAGTATAATTAAAGAAGTCTGTCTTCAGCCTTATGTTCTTAGTTACTACAGTGTGTTTCCGCACTTCATACTCCTACTGAATATGCTGCCTCTACGTAACAGTACTTACTGCGTAGTCATAAAATATCTACAGAACACAACCACATTGTTCTGTAGCTACTTTTACATTTTATCTGCAAATGGTTCAAATGCATTTTATTTTCTGAATTTTACCTACAAGAAATAAGGTTTATACTTTATAATTTTTTATTATATTAATGGTATTTGGCAAGTCAGAGGAAATGTAGAAATTATTAAACAGTAACACATATCTATTAATGCCTAATTCATTGTGTCCAGCAAAAAACACTACAAATGTGAGAAGTTACAAACCCCACCAGATGGCACTGTTTCACAACAGTTCCCATGAGCGTCTCAGTGTGTGTCAGGCTTTCACCTTCTTTCAGCACAGAGGAGGAGCACTGAGCACAAAGGTGTGTTTGGACCAGGAATTCATTACCTTGCCGTGTCTGTGCAGTGTCTCGCTCTCTGTTGTCTGCTCTGTCTACATGCCTGTCTGTGTCCCTTTTGTGCCTCTGCAGTTAGAATCCCAGTTGCTCAGAGATAATGTACAGTAAGCACTGGCGTTTTTCCCCCTTTTTGTCAGTTACCTTGTACTCCTGGACCACCCCATTCTGCTCTTCCTCTGGAGGGGGTTGCCAGGAGACCACGATGCCGGTCCCATTGTCCCCGCTCCCTGTCACTGTAACCTCACGAGGAGGGGCACTGGGAGCTGAGGGGGTAGACAAAAGATAAAAAACACACCTTCATACATGAATCTGAATTTTTTTTGGAACTGCATGCAGCCTCTGTCGGTCTCCCCTGATCCTCATTATCTGTCAAAATGTGCCCTTTATCTCTGTGTGAGACTGAGGCTGGGGTGAGAACAAAGAACTAATAATCCAATTATGATGCTTTTATCTGAAAACTGAGCTTGTTTGATACAAGTGCTTTGTGCAAAAATAAAAGTGAATAACTGTTTACTCAAAATAGACTGGGGTGTATATTTGTAAGGTGTATGGTAGTTTGGGGTGTGGATGCCAAACCATAGCCACAGTAATTAGACTGGAATAATTATGAATTAATACAAAACACATAATAGCGGGTTATACAAACAGGCATTTTTCTCCTTACTGGAACACAAACATGATTGGAGCTCCCAAAATAATAATAATAAAAGAAAAATTTAGCAGAGAAAAAGATCAAACATTTCCAAACATGAATCACACTCATATTCTCTCTCTACATGTCTCCTTTAATGTTTACTAAAAATTGGTTTCAAGCCGTGAGACTGCCACAACCACACCCTATGAACACCCCATAGTATGTGCATGGGTTTCCATAGGGTGTTTAAGAGCTGAACATGTACTCTAGCATGCTTGAATACACCACATTTTACCATAACATAATCCTACCCTCAGTCCCTGCTTTGAGCAGCTGTTGTATGTTCGCACACATGCGAGCTGTGCATATAAAACTGTGTAAACATGAAAACATGCATGCACACATGCTAGCACTAAGGCACACTGAGCAGTCACACACATTCACATCCCCCACCTTCCTCCAGTGTCTTGCCAATTTTGACATCACTGTCTGTTCCTTGGAATTCATTGAAGAAGGGGCGGACTTTGAATTCGTAAGTGACTCCTTTCCGTAGCTGTGGTACGACGGTGCTGTCCTCTCCTGGGGTGCGGACCTCAAACACAGCCCAATCACTCCTCTGTAGCCCCTCCGGTGAAGGCCTGTACATCACCTTGTAGCCTTGAATGTACTGTGACTGCTGCTCCACCTAGTGAACGGTGTGGAAGAACAGATAAAAGACAGTGTCAGCTTGACTCGATTAGGTGCCTCACGGTGGAAAATGATACAGCAATGTATTTGACTGTAGCATCACTGGACAGCTATGGATCCATGCAACTGATACATAAGGCTCTGGATGGAAGCGGGTGTTAATTCATCACATCACTCCACTGTTTATCCATCCACATCTACATCTTTCTTTTTGACTGTCTGTCTATGCGCCATTTGGAGCAGCAGCGATTTGTGCAAACCACAGTATGAGGTCATTGGCCAGAGGTTCCTCTAAGTCTGGAGCTGGTTAAATAGGGCCCAGGATCCCAGAGCAGCCTGTCTCATCCTGTCCTCCTCTCCAGTGTACTGAGTGTGGAAGTCAAGGAAGAGGAGACAGAGCGCTGGGGTAGCAGCACTTCAGAATGCAAGTCAAATGGCTTCTGTTGTAGCTAAATAAAGAGTATAAATGTATCTGGAAGGGATTTGTCTGTTGGTTTAATCTAAGGATAATTAATACTGCTTTGTGATCCAGGATGGTATGCTAATATTCGTAGTAGTCCCCGTGGAAGGCAGCAGCACTGGCTTGTAAAGATTTTAGCGATTTCTATATCCCTCCCCCATAAAATATGTTGCCGGCTCAGGTGGTCTTCATTAGCCTGAAAACTGTGCAACCATTTACCACAACACAAAGGAAAACGTAAAGCCAAGAAACTCCACATTGGGAATAGATTTAACCCCATGAAACAAGAAAACTGTGGTGCTTAAGTAAAGTATCATTCTCCCTCATGTCATGTGTTTTTCTGGAACATTCCAAGGAGACAGGGTAACTGGGCAGTAATGTTTTAAATTAGTCTTGACATGTCAGTATCCTTTTCACGTTTCCTCAGTCCCATTCATCACTCACTATGGCACTTCATAATACCTGGGAATGCAGGGGTGGCCCGATGTCAAAAGGCAAAGGAGGTTGTGTCGGACTTGAAATGGCAATTCAACACGTATTAATCATGTAACGTGATATTATAATATAATTATGTTTTACTGTCAATATCCTGACAAAAAAATTATTCAGATAATCTGCAACTGAAATATACTCTTAATTTTTCTACCAGCTAAGAAACACCTCCATAAGCTCCCTGTTCTACCTCTCTTCCTCTCCCACCTATCCGCTGTAACATCTGTAAGCCATTTCCACTTAAGAGCTTGAGTTGGCCGCCTCTTCCTTCTCACTTGTATTATTTTAACAGCCGTCAAGTGTTTTCAATCTGAGAGGGCACAGCCTGGCACGCCACACACTGCTATACAGTACTACATGGCCTTTCTGCACAAGCCTGGGCTCTGCAGTTTAGCTTTTGGGCGGTGGAGTGGTCTACTGTGGCTGAAGCTGCTGATACTTGGTCTCGAGCCAGCTGACTAGTTCAGGCCCACGCCAGATGGACGCTACGAACACTTGGACTGTGTTCTCTGCAGTGTCCTTCCTCTATAGGGTGCAAGGCCATTAGTACATTTGTTCTGCTGATGGGCCCGACAAATTGACCATAAGCAGATCCCTAAACTAAGCTTGACCGGCTACACCAATGATGCATACGGCGTCTGTATTAGCTGCAGCTGTGTTAGAAACTTTCACTAAAAATGAGAGGTTCTGTGAATTATTCACCCATCGGTAGCAGGTGACTATGCTTCATTCCCATTTATACCATGGTCTGGGTGAATACTCAATTCTGATTGGCTGCTGGGTATACATTAAAAAGTGATAATGGACACCTAGGGAAGAAGTTCCGGTCAAATAGCCTGTTTGCTCTAAATCATTGCGCTG
>JAPTYR010000006.1:32381864-32393322 GCA_029814505.1 Siphamia roseigaster | reverse complement strand
GATGTTCTTCATTTTAATGATCACTTTGGCTGTTTTTCTTCATTTTGTTGCTTATTTTGTTCATCTTTCTACATTTTGTTATTTTTAATCTTATTTTTTCTTTGCTTTTGTTCCGTTTGTGTCTTATTTTGTTCATGTTATTTATTTTTTTGTTGGTTCATTATTCAACTTTTTTCAATTTAATGATCACTTTAGCTGTTTTTCTTCATTTTGTTGCTTATTTTGTTCATCTTTCTACATTCTGTTATTTTTAATCTTATTTTTTCTTTTCTTTTGTTCCGTTTGTGTCTTATTTTGTCCATGTTATTTCTTATTTTGTTTGTTCTTTATTCATTTTTCTTCATTTTAATGATCACTGTGGCTGTTTTTCATCTTGTTGCTAATTTTGTTCATTTTTCTCCATTTTGTTATTTTTAATCTTATTTTTTTCTTAACTTTTGCTCCGTTTGTGTCTTATTTTGTTCATGTTATTTATTTTTTTGTCGGTTCATTATTCAATATTTTCCATTTTAATGATCACTTTGGCTGTTTTTCTTCATTTTGTTGTTTATTCCTTTTTGTGTTTTTGTTTTTTTTTTTTTACTGTGGAACTCCTAAAGTCTCAGGAGTTAAAAGGTTAATATAATCCCTACAATGGAAATGTCTTTACTATTATTATATTTGTATTAAATTTTTCTTACAGCTTTATCACTATTTGCTGCAGCAACTGTTCTGTTTCCCCCCCGCAGGGAACATTAAAGTTTAATCTGGAGAGTATCGCACACAAAGCTGTCCTCTGCTATTTAAGGGAAGCAGCAGATAAAGGTTTTAGAATCCATCCGAGATATCATCATCACTCTTAAACATAATCACCTCTTCTCTGTCACATTATATTTACATAATGTGACATTATCCCACCTTTGACTTCTCATTAGGACAAAACATTAGCACTTGGCAAGAGGTAACAGCGGGCTGATGTAACAAAAGGATGCCTTTTACACAGCTTTTCACCTTCTATTACATCTTTCCTAGGCTTAGCAGGCGTGGGAATTTAATTAAAAAAAAAACATAGGGTGGTGCAGAGGAGTTCAGATTGTGTTATCACAAAGAAAAGGGGGAAAAGACGCCCAGAAACAACCTTTAAAAAGATGAGGTTAACCATTTAACTGCTGAGACTTTAGCAGTTCGAGACAAAAAGAGTAAAATAAGCAACAAAATGAAGAAAAATGGGGAAAATGATCAATAAAAACCAACAAAAATGAATAATAAACCAAGAAAATAATAAGTAACATGAACTAAGTAAGACACCAATGGAACAAAACTAAAGAAAAACTAATAAAAATTTTTTTTTAAAAATGCAGAAAAATAAACAAAATAAGCAACAAACTGAACAAAAATAGCTAAAGTGATAAAAACAGCAACAAAAATGAATAGTCAACCAACATGAACAAAGTAAGACACAAATGGAACACAATAGAAAAAAAATAAAACAAACAGAATGTAGAAAACCAAATAAAATAAGCAACAAAATGAAGAAAAACAGCCAAATGGATCAATAAAAATGAACAAAAATGAATAATAAAACCAACAAAATAAGTAACATGAACAAAATAAGACACAAACGGAAACAAAATTGAAAAAATAAAATAAACAAAAGCAAATGTAGAAAAATAAACAAAAAAATAAGCAACATATTGCACAAAAACTAAAGAATAAAGTAAGTAAATAAATAACTAGCATTGTAATTTGGTTCCAGTTTTACTTTTGGCTTTTTATTTTTCTGAATCATTTTTTTTTTCACCTGTTTTTTTTTTAACCTCTCCATACATCAGTTCCATCAACAAAACTCAGTAAAAACTGTAAAAAAAAAAAGTTGAATTTTTCAGAATATTTAAAGTAAACCATCCATTTAGAATGTCTCAGCACTGACACATCAGGAGTTAAAGGGTTAATGATGGATTTCTTGAACCATTGGAAACAGTTCAGTTCAATGACATTTATATAGTTGAACTAAACTAATGCCATCCATGTGAAATTGAATGCCACTCTTTAAAAAAGAAGCAAAATGTAATACTTTTTAAGACATTTTAAGACACATACTGTATTTAAGACTTTTTAAGGATTCGCAGAGACCCTGGTTACTCGTCAGTTACGACATCATTAAAGCCTGTCAAAGTGTGGGGATGGAAGGTGTTGCATAATGAAAAGCTGACACTTACCTTCCTTTGGGCAGGTCACCGTCATCTTTCCTCCAGCGCACAGTGGGAACTGGGTCACCACGGGCCTCGCACCTGAACTCTACGCTTTGGTCCACTAACACCACCTGGCTGCCTGGACGCCGTACAAAGCTGGGGCGCTCTGCACAGGTAAAAAAGCAGCACAGAAACATCATTGAGAAGGGACTGGTAGCACTGCAATAATGTTTTCATAAAGTTAAGTCATGGAATCTGCGGGCTCTTATGCGTTCAATAAATCTTGGTTTTGGTCTTCATAGTTAGGCATTACAGCGAAGATTGAAATTAAATAGAAAGCTGGAGATGACCCAGTGGAAAAAGCCATCTTGGAGAAGGGCTTAGTTTAAATCACTTTTTCTCCTGTGAGGTTTCCTGACTTATTTTATATCGCGGAATAAAAACAATTAAAGTGATGTAAAATAATCAAATTCAGCTTCTATAAAGAAAAGTACCACGAGTAACAGTAATTACAGACATCTATTTCTTCAAGCATTAAAAGCCCCGATTATAAGGATTAAAAATTAGACACAAGACAAAACAGTTATGCATAATTGGTTCAGACTGTGTCCCAGAAAAACTAACATATGTGGCTTAGAAGTAGAGTTTCTCTGACGGCACAGTATTGTAGATGATCAAATTCAACAGCAGATATTTTAGGCTCTTTCATAAAAATGATAACAGGTCTCAGAGGAAATGAAAATGCAGGTGATAACATCAGGAGTCTAGTCATGCACTCCGCATGGGACACATGGGAGTATAGGGGTCAGAGTTCATTCATGGCAAAATAGGGTGCAGCAAGGCAGAAGAGGGAGGCTGCTGGGGTGAGCGTGGGATTCATTGCTAAGTGTGAGATCGGAGGTCATCTCACACTCTATCCGATAAAGGTCGACACCATTTAGTTTTCTGGGAGACTGACAATCAAAGCTTAACATCTGGTTTCTGTTTCTTACCGCAGGCAAGCATTAAAAAAAAATGTATGGATCGGTGCATAGTTGTTTGTGGGTGGGGGATAGATGGAGGTAAAGTCGACATATCATGATAGATTGAAAAAGGTTAATTACCAAGTACTGTAAGTTCAGCTATTTCACTTTCCCGTTCTCCAACCATGTTCGTACCGACACAAACATATTTCCCAGCATCGCTCTTCCGGGCGTTGGTGATCATCAGTTTTCCTCCACGTATCTAAATGGAATAGAAAAGGAGGTAAGAGGCAAAATCTGGAGACTCACTAAAGAGCTTCAAAACCCTGAGGAGAAGCACAGTCACAAAACACAAAATGGCTTAAAGCTGAGAAGGTGTTTTTATTGGGATTCACTCAGAGGAACAGACCTATAGTATATATTTCTACCTGTGTTGTGTTTTTCCCATTCAGCTCTCAGTAAATCTATAAATCACTAACACTCAGCCTGTACTTCCTCATAGTAAGTCAAGCCAAAGGACACTTTCCTAATCCAACACAACCGCAGACCCCTGAGGGAACACCTGAAGCACTGCAGTACTGCAAACACATTAACAGCCACATGAAAGTTATTTACGCCATTTTTTTTTACAATTAGGGTATTTAAAACATGATTATCTGGGGAATTTAAGAACAGCATATTTAATCTTTACTTAATCCAAATCAATTGCACATATTAGTATTTACCAGATATCAGGATTTTCCATTTGTAATCTGTTTAGTGAAATACATAGTTGTTTACTCACTTTGCGTCTTAACACCTGTTCAAGTGTGGCTGGTTGCTCACACTAACATTAACATGTCTGACCTCAGTTCACTGCTTTGTCTGGAGGGGATAGTTCAGGCTTCAAGTGATTTGATGGTACGATATTCCTGTGCAGAAATTGTGCAGAAATCCGAGTGGTTTTAGGTGTAAAATTTCCATTCATTTAGCGAAAAACAATTTGTCACGTGCATCGTTTATGTTTACGAAGCCGTTGCAGAAAGGAGGTCAAGGAACAGTTGGTGTTCTTTTTCAGCGTTACACTTTTTTTTTCCTAATTACTCATAATAAATGAACACCTTATTTATTTAAAGTAAAGTTGTCTTGCCGTGGTGTGTTTTCAGTTACATGTGAGGACAAGTGAACATACATCTAAACACACATGAAAAGCATCAGCAGCAGTGAATGCACATCTCTCCAGTTGAATGTCTTGTCTGTTATTTCCCAGGGCTTTGATTACAGGCCAGAGGAGGTGTTTTGTTCTCAGGCAGTCAGGAACAGCAGCCCTGGCCCCACCACAGGTCCCCTAGCCCTTCTCAAAAACTGACAACCATGCCAGTCAGTGCAGACACAGACAAAAGCCAAGCGCACCAATGATCTCTGCGCCTTGATGGGGCTTATGGTTTTAAATGCACACATCAGCCACCAAAACCAAGACCACCACCTGCAAGCATGTAATCCATACCCTCATTAGAGAGCCTTTCACAGAGAACTTGACACATAATATAGAAAAAAAATATGCTTTTGTTCTTGTAACATTGTGGCTAGAATATTAAAACTCATACGTCTCATGTGTGTTGACTTCTGCGCTCTGATATGTCGCAGTGAATTTACATCACTGGACTAAACACCTTTCATGCCAGGGCTGTCAGTGAAAGCAAAGACTGTGCATAAAAAACAAACTTCAATCAAAAGAAAACTGATTTTAGTTTTTGCAGTGAGGGAAAAATCTAAGGTTCTTGAGGCCCAACTTTGCAACTGGACACTTTCTTCTAGTTCTGAGGCATTCCTCAGCCCTTCACCCCTGTTTAATATTCATGGTAAAACAGGAGGAAGAAGGACGTGAAGAGGCTGTGGAAGGCTGGATTATTTAGGGCACCCTGTGGTGCTGGAGGGGTTTGAAGTATCATTATGTTACTGTTTGTTTGAGCGAAGGCTTAACAGCTAAAACACTGTGACACTCAAAAAGGCCCAAGGTCAGAGCAGACCATACGGCAGAGAACGAGGGGGGTGTACTGTTGGATCCACAGGGCTTTCACATGAGGATCCACTTAAGACCCCGTCCACTCAATCCATATTCTTACCTCTGTGTGTCTGTGGCAGTTTCCTATTCTCCACAGGCATATTTGGAGTGCCAGAGCAGCAGGGACTCTGAGAGCTGACTAAAGTAAATGAATGCAGCAGCGACCCTCTTTTCCTCTGCATGCATATCCTCTCCACACAGCACAGCGCGGCACACAGGCGGCTGAAAGCCCCAACAATCTGACCATTATCCCTGCATTACAGGGAGATGGCTCTATCCTGTTGCCTTTTGTCTCATGTCATTTGGCAATGCTGATAATGCAAAAGCCCCCATTCACTATACACTCTGTTGGTATTCACACAGCGGTTCATTTTCCCAGCTGATAATTAGCCACAACTATTTCACAAAAGGAGGTGGACAATGTGCTGCATTCTAGTCATTTATGTTGCGACAGACAGACTCTTCCTCTGTATAGACAATGGTCCAGGCTTTAATACTGGCATGCATTCCTTTTCTGTTTATTTATCCTACCCACGTTGTTCCTGAAAGACCTGTTTGACAAAGTTGAGGAACATGACTAACTAATGCTAGTATCCCAGGCAGCAGGTAATACCAGGTAATAGAACAGGATCATATTTTATGGCTCTGTGGGAAACTTTTCACAGCCACCCCACATGAAGTCATGAATACATGTGAAATGGTACCCAGCATGCACTGGTGTTTGCACACAGCTGTATAAAACAGATAGGAAAACAGAAAGGCTCTCTCTGATGACTCCGATTTCTGAACTCCTCTTGTGGAGCAGCCGCCAAAGCTGAGCCGACCCACTAAAGTGCAGCTGAGAGAGAAAATCCTCACTGCAGGTGGTTTGAAACTTCAGTCTGATCACCACTGATCACCAAGGAGACTGCACGTTCAAACATGCTGCATGGTGTGAGGAACAGACTGAACCAAACACAACAATGCAGGCTGGCCTTTGACAAGCTCAGCTGTTCGTCACATTATAAAGATTCTACCCTCTGCCGTCCTATATGCACTCCAACCAAATATACTCCACCATAAACATCAACCCATCATTGTCGTTTTTGTCTGATACAAGTAGAGCTGTTAACGTGGCGTCCACAGGACATCGTCCAGGCTCGCATCTGTCACCACAGTTGATTACACACACTTCGATAGACATACATGATGTCTAGCACTTCTTTAAAAGTGCTCATTTGGGAACACTCCGTCTGTGAGGTTTTGTGCTTGACAGGAAGTTTACAGTGAGCAATACCAGCTGGTCCACGCACGGCCGTTAATCTACCAGACCTTTCTGTTAGTTCCACAGAAAGCCCAACCCTGCTGCAGGCAACAAGGACACACCTCTGAGTCAGTTAGCCTGTGTTAAAGCTGGAGTGTTCCCAGCATATGCTCTGAGGATTTCACCCATCAGTGAGCACATAGCATCACATGCAACAGGGAGAAGGAGTCCTCCTTTCTACCCTGCAGGGGAATATGTGTAAGTGTGATGCATTCACTGGGGCTGAAATACAGTAGACTTTTGGGAAAGGCCATGTGTGTGGGAATTTCAGACAGAGTTGAGTTAAAATAGCGCGACTATGACCTCAAACTATCTTCCCTTTGGCACTACGGGGTTAGCATCAGGATAATTTTACCATTTAGTTATAAGCAAAAGTAAACAGACTATAAATAAAGGTAATAAATAAAAGAGACGATGTTTCTATTGTGAGGCAAAGCAAGCAAATATGTTAGCTGTCTATTTTAAACAAAGAAAAATGCTGCAGAAAAAGACTTAACTTTGTGTTCAAAGTTAAAAAGATGCTATTATGTAACTATATTTTCACTTAACCAGTCTTTTGTACTGACTGAACATGAATGATGTAGTTGTTACATTTAAATATTGATTAAACGTGTTTCAGCCTCATGGTTAAATTAACAAATTAACAATTAGTGAGAGTTTTTCTTATCAAATGACATACAAAACACTCCTGCATGCTTGACACAAATAAACAGAAATCACAAGGCATTTAATACATTCCTCAAAGCCTTCGGGCCAATGATACGGGGCATTGGTTTCGTGCTTATCAGTGTCTACTGACTAAATTCAGGGACAGATATGATTTGATTCTCTTAAACTAGATTATGCGGCTGTTTCTTTCAATTATGCTGCTCAGCAGTCAGACACGGACTCTTAATCTTGGGCCTGTGAAGAAAAACACAGGTTTACAGAATACTTGCAGTGTTTAAGAGTGAACTGCGATCGAGGCTCAATCCACCCAACCTCAGCTGGCCTTCAGTGAGCAAAACAGTGAGTTCAGTCATGTAGAGTCCCCCGCTAAAGACAGCCGACAGCAATAAATCATTGTTTTGACTTAGCCAGTAATGAAAATGTATTGAGCTCAACTGGTGCAGGCTGGATTTCGGTGATATGCTCATGGCATACAGAGTGGAACATCTTTATTAGTACCTTGTATTTATTATCTGAGGGAGATTTGATTTTCCATGACTTTACAGTGAAGTTAGCCCCGTCAGCACTTAGGGGCTAAGCTATTTGACTGTGCACAACATAATGTTGTGCAGCCACAACGTTAAAACCCTACCCAGTCAGATTATGAAAATGAGATCCAGACCCAGTAGTAAGTGCTTCCACCTCACTACCTGCTTGTGTTAACTAAGTGATGACTCAGAGCCTTTACCTCCCTGAAGCACACATTCAATCAGCATAATCAAACACAAGTAAACTTCTCGTCCTGCTTAAGACAAAACAACTATAGGCAGATACTTGTTTGGTCGAATAAGATAAAGCTCGGATTTTGGCGAGTGCACGCAGAGCCGATGGGAACTGCAGTGCTGCCTGTGCTGTTTTAATTAAAGCTGAGTAATTAGTTGTTGGTTTAAATCAAATGTAAGGAGTTGTTTGGGTTCTGCAGGGGCTACTGCTGCAGAAAACAACTTTTTCCTCAGTGATTCAGGTCAGCTCATTTCTCCTTCCTGATGGACGTGTCTCCTAGTTGATTTCATCAGCAGGCCATCCCTAATCAATGCACTGCTGCTGACTAATGGAGCAAGAGCGATTCTATACCTCAGTCATTAAAAGCTGGAGCCACCAAAATGGGCTGCTTTAGGTTTGTGTAATTGCTAAATGTGAATAATGAGGCAAACCAATCAATCTTTTGACAAATACTGAGGCGGTGGTAATGACTTGAACTGCTTCAGTGGGTCATTCTACCTTTAACCACATACTCCTTACATACAAAACAGTCTTCAAGCA
This sequence comes from Siphamia roseigaster, assembly GCA_029814505.1. NCBI lineage: Eukaryota > Metazoa > Chordata > Actinopteri > Kurtiformes > Apogonidae > Siphamia > Siphamia roseigaster. Next base: position 32,384,871 of record JAPTYR010000006.1, on the reverse strand, counting down.
TCAAAACATTGGAGTGTGTGTATGTAGTAAATATGCAACAGTGGCTGCAGAGAGTTGGTATTCTTACAGTTATTCTGTCGTCACGGTCGTCAATGTTTATTCCATCTTTCTTCCAGGATATGGTGGGTTCAGGATGTCCACGCGGAGGCTGACACTCCAGGACGGCGGGCTCTCCTGCAGCCACGATCACATCTGCAGGGTTCTGTCGGAAGTCATCACGCAGTACTGCAGCAGAACAGAAAAAAGGGAAAAAAATATTTAGCGTACGTCCTAATATGTCTTCATTTTGCAAGAGCACATCAATCGAAAAAGTAGATGACAAGACTTAAAAATAGGATGAAGGAAGAATATCTCACACATCACTGTTATTTACTTCATCTACCCTGGAGTGAAAACATCCTCATCAAAATTCCTCGACTAAAAATTAAATGCATGGAGTGTGAAGTAGAAGCCCCTGTACATGCATGTCAGTTAGACAAACTTCAGTACACACTGATCACAGCCTCTCCATCATTGCCTTTTCATCTCCCCATGACATCCCATGTTTACATCTTGTGTGCTAATACACTGCTGCTATTGTGACAAGATGGAGGGCTATATTAGATCCAATCTACCACTCCTGCCATTCTACAGACGTTGCCAGGATCATTTGCATTGATTTCCCTTGCTGAAAGTGGTATAAAAAAGATGACGCAGCGATGGATTTTCATTATTTGTGCATAAGGGGTCCAGTGCTTCTCATTTGTAGGTCTAATTTGTAGGTATCAATTTGATACAGAGTAAAAGTGAAGGTTTAAAGAGATGAGTTGAGCGATTCAGATTTTCATTTGGGAGCGATGCAGAATTGTAAAACCTGTTTCACTGAGAAGGAGATCAATGAATATCAATTTTGTGGAGGTCGAAGAAATAGCACATTTCTGGACTCTGCTCCTGTATCTTCAGTTTTAAAGATAAACTGAAGGTTTATTGAGAGAAGAAGAAACTAATGAAAAAGCAACAACCTTCCTTTTGCAGACAGACAGAGTGCCAGTAATCATTTTCCCAGCCGTAGTGCATATAGATATAAAACATATGAAAACAGGGCTTGTAAATTTCAGCCTGAAACTCAGGCCACACACAAAGGATATGAGGTCAGTGTGTGCATTGTTCTGTGTTTGTATGGAAAAGCAATGTGAATCTATGTCTGCAGGGTTTTTTTTTTTGTTTTGCTTTAGGGACAGGCCAAGCTTTTACCATCTATTGTCTCACGCTTCTCATTTTTTGCTCTAAGTCACCTTATAGATCAAAGTCGTGCTCACCCCTGGACCCTGCATCTACTGACAGCTAACAAATTCCTAACTAAACCCTTTAAGCACTTAATTGGTGACTGCAGAGCCCAGATACTGCTGTCTGCTTCTTGTAACATGGAGTGGGAATCCAACCAAACCATACAAATCAGGTTTTAGTGTCCTGTGGCCTATCGTAACATCTGTGACCGCCGCTCTTCTCTACAGTGTCTTTACCTGAAACATCACTAAACACAGGAGCTGCATCAGCAACAAAATAAAAGGACTCACAAATACATATGCAGAAATGTGTGTGACCCCCTCCAATTTTCTAGACACCCTCTCATCCACCTCAAACTCAGCGGTGCAGCTGCATGATGAGTGAGCTCATTTGGTGCAGTTAAAAGCAGGAATGTAAATGTAAACACTAAACATCCGATCCATTAGAGTACCAGCTCCATCTGCAGAAACATCGTCTCTATTTGTATCTGCAAGCTCGGCCTGTATTGTGCAAAGTTAGTATTAATCATCCTTGAGCATCACAGTGAATGAAATATGGCAGGGCTGGTTCACTATAGGATTGACATTTTTAAATTTCCTTGAAACTGACCATGTAAAAATAGCTTCTTTAACATCAATAACTAACTTTTATACTGTTAGAAATATATTATTGCTTAACTGTTAAAAGGGTGAAAACGATTTGTCCTAGCAGCTAAACATTGATTGAGCCACATAGTGTTTATTAAAAAAACACTGTACTGTATTGCAAATATTAAGAGGCTAAAATATCTATTAAATGATAGAAGGAGTAAACACAGTATGTTTGGGACATTAAAAGCAAGTTTTCTTGGGGTCAGCAATGTGCATTCTCTTTAAAGAATTATCCGCTAACCCTTTCAGCCTCCATCTCTTTAAGCTAACATGCAGATGCATATGTATCTTTGGGGAAAAAAATACTGTGTGGAGAAAAGGATGGGAAAAAGGAATGTTTTATTGACTGGTTGGAGGCCCGAGGGAGAGCTGGCATCATGCAGTGTTTACACCAACAGCGCTGTGACCTCCACCCCTTCTTAACAGCACTCACTCCCCCACCTTGCTGCCCTCTCTCCTCCTCCAAACCAACACCTCTTTGTTATAAACACAGCTGAGTGCAGAGCAGCAGACAGCCCCGAACATCTGCGTAGTGGAAAACAAAATCCTCTGGGATGCAGGAAGAGCGAGCAATAAGGAGACAGAGGCAGCCAGACAGTCTGTCAGACAGACAGACAGACAGACAGACGGACCCTGATCTGGATGGGGTACAAAGCCTCAAAGTCTTCCGCCAGAAGCCCTGTCAGATCCGGAGCCGTGGTGGAATCAGTTGCCTCTGGCCCCACGGGTTTAAGTAAGGCATCCAGCGTCCCTCCTTCCTGTATACATACTGCACAAGGCCCGGCCCGCCCGCCTCACTTTCTGTTCCTGTTCTGGGATCCAGAATTGGACAAAAAAAAAAAAAAGGATGGAGAGGCTCTCACACTGTGCTGTCCTGAGTGTGTGAGTGTGGTGTGGTCTGTGTTTGGGATAATGAGTCTACTCTACCATTCTGTCTCTCTCTAGTGAGCCTGCAGCTGTCCCCCAGCAGATAATATTTCCTGCGCTATTAACAGGGAGGCCAAACTCAATATATGTGTGTGTGTGTGTGTGTGTGTGTGTGTGTGTGTGTGTGTGTGTGAGAGTGTGTGTGTGTGTGTGTGTGTGTGTGT
>JAPTYR010000006.1:32208445-32220090 GCA_029814505.1 Siphamia roseigaster | reverse complement strand
GCCTCAAATGAAATCATTTTGGATTGGGTCTGACCCCAGATGGTATTTCAAATACCAGATGGCGTGAGTCAGGTTACCAAATTTATACTTCTTCACTTCTTTTTCTTTTTCTTTTTCTTTTTTTTTTTTTTTTTTTACAGTATGTGGTCTGAGAAGAACTAGAGATTGATATTGATCAGCTGTTTTAAGACTCACCGGAGAACAAAAATACATTCTTGTCACGTCTGCAAATATTTGTCTCTGGCAAAAAAATTGAGGAACTGATTCAACTAGTCGAGGAAAACTGCAGAAGTACAAGCTATGAGTAAAAAGTAAAAAAACAAACAAAGAAAAAAAAAACCCCAAAAAACATTTTTCTATTTCTCCCAGGTGTGTCTTTGCAGTGTTGCTGAGTCTCACATCATACATGGTCTTAATTCTGCAGGTCTTAGACTTCTCATTAAATAGGTGATGCTCTTATTGTTCAGTCTTTTGCCTCAGTGAAGAACAATGATACATTTTTGTCACCATCTGCTGTGGATGATATCTGTAAACGTCTTCATGTTTTCCTCAGAATTCTCTTATAAGTTAATCATCGCATTACTCCCATAGTGACTAAGAAAACAAGCAAAACACACCTCTGCTGTGACTGTTCCTTCAATAGAAAGTATAATAACTAAGAAACACAGGTGAAAATCAGCAGGACTTATTTTTTAAACTAGAGCTGTCAAACATAGGCCAAAACTGACCCGTCATGTGGGGTCCAATCTGGCCTGTGGGATGAACATTTGAAATTAAAAAACTGCACTGAGATATTAACAATTAAGGGTATCAAATATCATTTTACTTCCGGGGCCACGAAAAGCCCGGTTCAAACTCAAGTGGATTAGAACAGTATAATACTATCATTGGTTCAGTCTGGGAAATATGGGTGACAAATGTTTTAGAGATAGACTTATTTTGTCAATTGTAGATGTTTGGGAGTCCTAAAACCAACTGTATTGTCTAAATGATATCTACAAAAAAAGAGAACTGACTGATTTTTACTGTTTTAAAAGACTATATTTGACATCCACATTTAAATTTTGTCTCATACTTTACTTTCCCAAGATGGTACTGGTTTATATCTCAACCTTAATAATTATAGGTTTTAAATAGTGCTGCAAAATGATAAAAAAAAAAATTAACCAGATTAATCACAGGGTTACTGTGGATTTATTTCAATTAATCATAATACCATTCATTTTTAATATATATTGATCATATTTCTGCTTGCATGAGCAAACAGAATCAAGAAAGAAGGAAATATATATATGTACTTAACGTGTTTGTCATAAGCTGGATGACACATTAGCCAAAGTTCTAGCATCCCTGACTATCAGTTTATTCACTAATGTATTGTGTGTGATTATATAGTATGTGCTGCTTTCATATGTTTGGATGGTAAGTGCTGTCTCTGTATAATTGTGCTGATGTTTCACTGTTCTGTTTTAGCCTTTTATCTTTACAGATTCATCCTGTCTCTTAGTTATCATTCTGAACTGTCTTCTTTAAATAATGTGTTGTAATGTATTTCTTATAAGGTGCCTATTGTCATCAGACCAGGGACTACAGCAGGATACTAGCCATGTTGGCTAGAGCTGCTATTTTTTTTTTTTACTGTTATTGATACAGTTCATTGATTGGGGTTGTCTACGATACAACACAAATTTTAATTGAATTGAATTAACATCTGCTTCACGTTAATGTGTTATTTTACAATGGAAGTACTTCAGTGAAAAGAAAACTCCTTCGAGAAGAGTGTGCATGTGCTTCATGCTGGTTGACCGTTCCTTCTTTGTTTTTTTTGTGCATATTTCCATCCAGAGAGTCTTCCATCTTTATGGGTTGGTTCTGCTTCCTGTCATTACCCAACCAAGTGCCTAACTGTGCATGCACGATGTTAACTCTACTTGAACAAACTGCCTGAAATGTATTGCCAGGGACTTTCCTAGTCATCCTGTGCTGCAGGTGGATTAGTTGCGTTAAGTTTTTTTTTTTTATTAATTCAGATTAATCATGATCACGGATTAATCTGCATTAACGTGTTAATGTTGACAGCCTTTGTTACCTCCAACAAGTTTTTGGTTTGTCTGTTTGTGTTCAAAATAACTCAAAATCTTATCAACGGTTTTTGCTGTAATTTTCAGGGACTGTTGAGGAAGGTCAAAGGAACAAATGATTAGATTTTGATGATGATCCAGAAGAAAACCGCCATTATTGAAAAAGGGAATTTTGTGATTAACTACTGAACTAACTAGTTTTCGAAAGTGACAGCTAGGGGTATATCCCCAAACGCTCCCGGTCCTTAACCAGACAGCTATGGTGTTTAGTGATTTCAAACTTTTGAGCAGCCCTTTATGAGCAATATAGAAATGGTAAATTGTCCAAAATCAAATCAGTTCTTCTTCTCCATTAAATCCATCCATATGCAAAATATCAAATTTGTAAACCAACTATTTTTCAAGTCATTGTGTCAACACCTACAGTATCCGGAGCCGACAGCAGCGGTCGGACCAAAACATAATATCCCCGAAACTCCATTCAGGGATATAATAATGACATCAACATGAGTCCACTTGCTAGAGATACATTTTGGTCAAGAAATCTAAAAATGTAGACAAAATAATTGTAGGACAGTTATTGTAGGTGTAAATCCCAATATGGAGGCACTGAGCTGCTTGTTTTAAACATTAATTATACTTAGTCGCTCCAAACATAATATTGGGGTGATATTAAATTCTTTGTGTTTGACAGATAATTTTGATTTGGTAATCAAATCATCATCTATCAATCATCTATAATCATTAAGTTTGAGATATAAACCAGTTCTCTCTTGGGCAGGTAAAATCACTTCACATACTCAGACTTCCCTTCATACTGATATCCCCCAATCCTGAACCAATACATTTTTTTTCCACTGAGAACGCAGGAATTGCAGTCAACAATACACTTGATACTACTTGGTACTATTACTTTTGGTAACTTCAAGTAAAAATACACACCCGTTTACGAATATGCAAATTAAGTCATCTTTTGTTTTTTTGTGTATATATTCTTTTATTCCTTTTTTTTGGGCTTGTTTCACGAGACTGAGTGGGATTGTTGGGTTTGTTGCATATTCGAAATTAACAAAACAAAACTAAACTACTACTAATACATTTGATTTAATTGTTAACAGAAATATCTTGTAAACAACTTTGCTTTGTATTTTCACTCGTAGTTTTTTTTTAATGTTGCAATTGTACGACTGTTTGCATTTAATTCTACAGCCATTTTTTAAAGTGTATTTCCACAATGTATTTTTGCTTTTTCCACTCAAAAACACAGAAAAGTTCACATTATTCATTGTTAAATTATTTTATTGGTCTTACCCACTTCAGATCATAATGAGCTGCATGTGACCCCCCAGCTCTAAACAAATGTGTATCTGTGTCATTATATTTACAGTCCATCAGGGAGGTGACAGGCTACATCCTATTTGCTGTAAATGAGTTTAGCCGTTTGCCTCTGGACCACCTGCGTGTCATCAGAGGCACCATGCTGTATGAGGACCAGTACGCTTTGGCTGTCATGATCAATTACCAGAAGGACGGACAGCACGGCCTTCAGGAACTGGGCCTGACGCGCCTTACAGGTACGGGAAGAGCAGTGTTTAATGTGACGCTTGGTGACTGTTGGATCTCCCACACCCACACAGTGCAGCCACTCCCTCAGAGCAGCAGCAGCAGCAGCAGGCGTATGGGACTGACGGGTTCAGGAATGCCTGATACACTCAACTGTCTGTGAAACATGAGCTCATTACACTGCGTTTGTGAATGCTGTAGTACATACCATAGTGTTACAGGGTGAGTCATGGGCCTGCTCTGACTTGCTTAATTATCTTCACAATTTAAACGTTTGCCTCCCACAGAGATATTGGAGGGAGGGGTCAAGATCATCCAGAATAAGTACCTGAGCTACGCCCCACAGGTGAATTGGCTTGATATAGTGAGGGATGGATCAGCTGATATCCTAATCCAGGACAACGGGCCTGAAAGTGAGTGGAAAACTGAAGAATCACACATCTGAGTGTCAAATCAATCAATCAATCAATCAATGTTTTTTTATATAGCACTTTACAGTAACACAAAGATCTAAAACATGATTCTAATAATAAGTAAAATACTTCATTAACCCATAAAGACCCAGTGTGACTTTTGTAGGTTCCCAAATGAATTGTTCTGTGTTTACCTTCCCTTAAGTGATTTATCACCATTTATTATTAGATTATTCTCTGTATTTTGCCTTTTTTTCCCAGTGCAAATCATGGATTATCCAATATTTAATTTATTGATCTACTGAGTAAATGCAGGGGTAATAAATCAGAAACACAGAAAACTGAAGAAAAATTTACTTTTTCTAGCAAAGATATCATTAACTAAACATAAACCAAGTGTCTCCATCCACTGCCATTGATCAAACTCCATGGGTTTTACTGGTGAATCAATGTTGTTAAAGATAACAGTGTTTTCATGTTCTCTACGTAGCCTCTAAACATCCAACATCCAAATGGGACATATTGGACGACCATGAAAAGATGCCAAACTGTATTTCACACCAATTATTTACATGTATTGATAGGATTAGTGGAACAACAGGCACTAAACATTTTAGATCAGTCGATACCTTTAATTACTGGTAGATGTTTTTTTTTTAAGAATATGAATTTGGGTCTTATTTAATTAATTGTTCTGTCATATAAGACATGTTTTTTTAATGAAAGTTCCAAATAAAATGAAATAAAACAAGAATAAAATGTGACCAAGTACATGTGTGGTTATTTTAAACCCTTTCTTAACTGTTAACTGAACAATCATGCATTTTATTACAGTGACATAAATTCGATAACATAAAAGATTTTGGCCACCCCTACTGTTGACCAAAAGAACACTCAACAGTGCTACTCCCACTTTGCTCCCAGCACTGACATTCAAACCACGAGAATAGATAGTTGCTGCTTTCAAGACTTAAAATATGTAACTGCTGCCCTAATATCAGCAGCTGGTCATTTCATAGGGAAGCGGGGCTAAAGTCGTTTGCCTCTCCACCCTACTGCTCTCATTCCCTGTAATGGCTGTCGTCAGCGGTCTCACCTTGCACTGAGATTCCAGCCTGCAGCACTATCATCCAGATCGCACAACACACTGTGATTTACAGCTGCTGTTGCTGCAGGGCCATCTGGACCATAACCACTGCTGAACACTCAGCATTAGAGGCTACATCTACCTCTCTCTCTCTCTCTCTCTCTCTTGTGTTTCTATTTTCTCTCCCTTGCTGCTTCATGTTCACTGCATGTTTCTGGTATATGAAAACATATCACATGTTTCTCTGATAGCACATACAGCTCATTTTATGCACGGTGAATAAAGCACTTCCATCCAAATTACTGAAACAAATGCATGATGATAAAATTCTGAGGGTTTTTCGTTTTGTTTTGTTTTTAAAAGGTCGTCACGCAGAAAACATCTCTTCATTATGCACCTCATTCCTATAGAGAACTGAACAGTGCATTTAATCTCTCTCTTTCTGTGTTTCCTCTCTAAACATACTCATACTGCACCCCCTAACCATTACAAATGGGTTCACACTCACAGCAGGGGTTCATTCACTCATCCTCTTAAAAACAACCATTTTCTCACACAAAAACATAATTGCCAGGAGCACTCAAATCAACAGCTAAGCCAATTTGTGACCCCTCCCACCCCCCAAAAAAAACCCCAAAAAACAAAAAAAAAAACAAAACCAAAAAACGCATTCACACTATTATCAGAACTGAAGTCCCTTAAATCAGGCTGCACCTGCACCCTCCGCAGTGAATAATATTTTCCCCAAATCCACACTGAGTCCAAGGGGGATGTAGAAAACAGGCTGTTGTGCACTGGTGCTGGGATTTGTCCTAAGTACGCGATAATCACATAACCTCCGATGTAAATGCACCTCATTCATGATTAGAACAGCCATAACGGTGGGTGTGCGTGTCTTTTAATGTCTTGTGCCTCACATTCAACGTGTCACTAAAGAGCCTTCTGCTGCAGTTTATATTCACTGAAGTGTGTGATGAGAACCAGGCCAAACATCTGCTGTTGTATAAAAGGTGTTAGGGTATTAAGAACAGATCTGTACAAGTTTCAAAAGAGCTGCCAAATATATAGCAGATGTAGAGTAAGGAAGGTGCTGCTGAGGTCAACTGCTGTAATATTAGAATCCTCCAGCAGGGGGCAGTGTTGGAACAGATCAATATTAAGGTATGCCACTGATTCCACCCATGAGAGGGAGAAGACACTTGAGTTGCATCAGGGTGTAGGTGTCAAAGTGACACCTGGAAAGTGAGTCCTAAATTAGAGCCTTTTAGATTTGATCTGCCTTTATCGGTGAGATATCTTACACCATGGATTGACTGAAGTAAATTATTCACACATTATATACAACAGGCACACAACCCTACATCCTCAAAAAACTTCAAGGTTGAGCACTTTCTTATATCAATCTAATAGAACAGTGTAGTTACATAAAAACATAAAGATCCAAGTTGTGTAGAGGGTTCCATCATTTTGAAACTAAAGATCTCTATTTAATGGAAATGTTATCCTTTTTAAAATACCACTGAAAATTTACTTTTTATACCATAACCATTGTTTAAATGTGACCCTAAAAAGTCTATCTAAAAATAAAAAAAAAATTATTAAGTTTGTTTATTATACAGATGATTGTTAAGTTTCAAGTATTAGATTTTCGTTATTTTGTAAATATTATTGATATTTATGAGTTTGAACAATTTTGAGTTAAAAGGCACTGTCCACGTATTACTACAAAAAAAAATTGTTCAAGTTATTTATAATTTGGTGGTTTGAGTGAAACTTTCAGTAAGTAGAAAGCGAGGTTTATTTGTACAGGACAATTCATTCGCAGGGAAATTCACAGTGCTTTACAAAAACAGAAAAAGAGACATGTTAAAAACACACAATTACGGTTAAAACAAAATCAATAAAACATAAATATTAATCAACTATAAAATAAAGTAAATCAATTAAAATAAAGTAAAAGGTCAGAGTTCAGATGGAACCCTTTTAGTTTATGCACGGTTTTCAGCCTGGATTGAAACACTGTCAGAGTCAAAGTCTGTCTGACGTCATCAGGAAAACTGTTCCAGAGTTTAGCTTCATGGAACTGAAATGCAGCTTCACTCTGTTTCGTCCTGACTCTGGGCTCCAGTAAAATGATCTTTTAATACATGTTGGGTGATGCATACAATGGTAAAAAGTCGTCCACATGTTACTATGGCAACCTGTCCATGTGTTACCAGATTCTCATGTCAATAAAACAGATACTTTAAAATATTTTACTCCAAAAAGTATTTTCAGCATAGTTGAAGATAATATCTCAAAAATTTTGTTCTATGTGATTTCAATTTCTGTGGAGAACAGCATGTTTTGAATGTTTGCATAAAGTTTAAAAAATTCTGTCTGTTTCAAGTCCATGTCTTAAGATTTTATTTCGCTAAATTTTGTTGTGCAAAATGTTAAAGTGGTCATAAATACCTATTCAAATATCTATAATTCATGCATAAATGTCATGTGACAGAAACTGCTGAACACAAAATCTGTCCACGTTACCATTTGATCGGAAACTATTACTACAGGCAACAATTGTTTTAGGGACAAAAAAGTTAAACACATAACTATGAAATTATTTATTTCAATTTTCCACATTGTGAAAGTATAATATACTAAGGTGTAAATATGCAGCAGCTACAAATCAGAACAGACCTATTTTACCCTTTGTAGAGTGTGTTATTACTGTTTTTAATATCTCTTGATTTACAGGCAGGAAAATAGGGACAAAACCAGCAGAGGACATTTCATTTTTATGTTTACGGGTATTTTTAATATGGCTTTAAATACACATCCTACTTTAAAAATCTCTACATTAACCAATACAGACCCAGAGCTACTTTTGTGGCAGTTCAAAAAATTATATTTTTTTCTTTTTAGTTAACCATTCTTAAGTGATTCATCACAATTTTTAATGAAAATTAGGTAATTTACTATATTTAATTTACTGATTGTCTGAATGTTCATAAAAGTATAGATTAAAGTTGAGGGCTATTATATCAAAATGAATAAAAACTGAAGGAAAACTGTCTTTTTCAGTCAAATATATCATTAACTCAACATAAACAAGTGTCTCCATCCACGGCCGTTGATCCAACTTTTACTGGTGAGTCAATGTTGTAGAATATGACAGTGTTTTCATGGCAACTACGGAGCCTCTGAACTTCCAAATGGGTCATATCTAATGACCATGAAAAGATGACAAACTGGATTTTGCACCAATTATTTACTTGTATTGATAGGATTAATAGATGTACATGTATTAAACAGTTTAGATCAGTAGATGCTGTTGGTCAACGATGGATGTTTGGGTCTTTACGGATTAAATATCCTGTGAGATTTCTTCAAATTCAACATATATAAATTCATATGTATGTGCAAACATGCTGTACTCAAAACTGACATGCCTGCATGGTATATCCGTGTTGCCCAGTGGGACATTCCATAGGAAAATACATTTCACTGTTGTTGAAAGATACTGCTTACCTTAGGGAAAAAATATTTACAAGGCTGCAAAAATAGTACACATAAAACATTTACTCCATAAAATCATATTGGAATCCTCCAATACATAAAATGAAAACACTGAAGGGCTGTATGATTTTGTAAATCAAACTTTACAACCAGAAATGATGCAGAGACTGGTGGGAAAGAGAGTTCAACTATGTTTTATACCAGAAGGTGGCACTGTCTAAAAGCAAACCAGGGAAAGCTTTAAGCAGGGCATGTTGCCACTGCAGGTATTATACATGGAATATTCATCAGCAAACCTATTCTTATAAGGAGACAAGACTAGATAGAATTCTATACTGATTACTATGAATGTAGTTTGTGCATTCTAAAACAGGGTGCACTGGTGAAAGGAACATGTAAGAAACCTATTAGGTCTCAAACTACACTATTTTTTTTATTATTATTTCTAATGACTACGCAATCTAAATATGCATGTCCAGTGGCTTACTATGACCAAATAATACAAATTACTCTTTTCTGTGTGTTTTATTTGTGTTTTATTTTTAATTCCTATTGGTACATGTTGGTGCTTCTAATAGTTATTTTTATTATTATTTTTATTATTATTAAGTTTGTTGGGGAAAAAACCCCCAGAATAAAATATCTCAGGTCTGTAAAGTACCAAAAGAGGGCAGTAGAGTCTCATGTTGTAAAAGCATCAGCTCTCACATATCCAACTGCTCATCCTGTACTTTATTTAAGCACATCCTCCTGCTGTTTCACTGGGATTAATTACAGTGTCCTTCAACAGCAAAAATGTTAATGATTGATCCTGCTTTGTTCCCAAACTGAGACCAAAATGACTGCCGTGTGTATGGATCGTGAGTTAGTCAGAGTAAAGACACACAAATAAAGTGTACAGACATAATATGGAGAACATTTCTGGAAGTCTCCCTCCTGTTCCTTTTCCTTCTGACTCTTTCCTTTTTCTTATTCTGTTCATTGACAGACCAATAAGCCTTTAATCCTTTTAATACAAACCTTCAACAGAATCACCTTTTAATTGCATAAAAGAAACAGTGAATGCGTAACCAGATCTCTTCTCTGGATAGATTTCTTTCAGCTGCAGACTACGGATTAAGTTGAAAAAATAAGCCTGCGAGTTATTTTAAAGAAAAAAGGATGAAAGTCCACGAAAAAAAAAAAGCAGAAGATGTCAGAGTAATTCCTGTGCAGCTAGGAGTAAGCCAACACATGAGGAGAGTAATCATATGGAGATGATGGTGGTGGCTCTGTGATTAATGGGCCCATTTTCTTTGCACAGCTTGGATACTGGGCCTACTTAGCCCCATTAGGAAAAAGCCTAAAGCAACCCGGTTTGTCGGCACAACATTCATCAGGCACATATGAGCAACAGAAACATAACAATGCAATGTGCAGTGTAGATGTACAGACACCTTCCCATGGTGCTTTATGCCCTCTCTAGATCTGAATACCTGTATTAGAGGGTGTCACAGGCCAGATGACTTACCATGTCCTGTTGTGCTAAATTGGAAGCAAGAACATGCTTCTGTATTTCCTTCCTTATTTGATGGACTAGAGGGAGTAAGAGCAGCAAACACTGGCCAGACAGCCACAGAGTCATGCCAGTTCCCCTTTTAGAGCAATATGCAAATCCACTGTTAAATTCCATTTTTCTAATCCCTTTAATCAGAAACAGGGGAATAAAGCCAGCTGGTAGGAACCCATGTTAAGATGTAATTAAGCATCTGATTGAATTTCAGTGCATACCAGAGTGTGTGTGCCAAAGTGAGGGTAGGAGATAGAGGAGGAAGAGGAGGGGTAGAGGATGGAAAAAGGGGGAGGGATGGGCACTTGTACACCAGACTGCGTGTCGGGGTTGGTGGGGGGGGCACATTGCCCGGCGATGGGGGACCTGCAGCTCGCGGCAGGCGAGGTATTTTCCAACATGGTCCACTGCATGAGTGAACAACGATCAGAGCCACATTTTTATACATTATTGGGAATGCTCCCATGTCAATCATTTCCCTGCTGGCATTGAAATGGCTTTCCTCTGCTTGAATTTTAACACGAGGTCCCAGAAAGCAAACGCTCCCTTTACAACTTGCCTCGAACAGAAAATAAGTACCACAAAAAAACAGTAGCAGGAGGTTGTTATAGTGCATTGTTTGTCTCTAAAGTGAATTCTGACACAGCCTTTTCTCTCTGCACTTTCATTCAACATAGGTTTGCTATCACTACATGCTGTTGTTTTCATATACTGCATGCACACACCCTGCAGCCCACCTGGGAACAGGCTAGACATGTAACCTAATCTACATCTCGCTGACACAAGGCGCATGTGCAAGAAAAGCACAAATAGAAAAAAAAAAAAAGGTCGGTAATGATATTCATTCACTCAAAATATATTCACTCTCACACAGAGACAATAAAGCCCGGTCTGGGGAGAGGGAAGAGCTGTCACACTAGTTTAGTTGGGCTTGGATATAGAAAAGATCCATTACTGAGGCCTTTCATCACCAAACGGTGCACAGTACCTATGGGGCTCTGAAGCGGAGCAGGACCCAGAGAAGGGGGTTGGGCCACAAAGAAAAGAAAGGCACAACAAAGACAGGTGACAGAATCTGACAGGTCATCATGTGAATGCCCTCCCACAATCCTTTTCCAATCATCCTTCACCTTTGCTCTGTGCTAAGGCTGTCAGAGCCCAAAGCCCATCTGCTGAACAAGCTGCCTGGTGGGTTAAATGACACCAGAATATACCATTACGACCTGGAGAGGATCAGATTGACCAGAATACTCTTTTACTCACCACTGGTTAACAAAATGATGTCATTTGTTGCATTATTTGTCATTATTTGTCATTACTGTCCTTATCATACAGTAGGTTTATTTTGTTGAATACTGACTTTTCACATAATAATATCTCTCATCTCATCTCATTATCTGAACCCGCTTCATCCTCACTAGGGTCACGGGGGTCGCATGGAGCCTATCCCA
>JAPTYR010000006.1:31970322-31986572 GCA_029814505.1 Siphamia roseigaster | reverse complement strand
TTCGTGGGCCGGTCTTGTGTGCATTTTTATTGTTTTTTTATTATTATAATTATTATTTTGTAATAAAACACGACATCTCCGGCCCTCTAGGGCGTCGGCCCACCGGGAAAATGCCCGGTTTGCCAGATGCTCAGTCCAGGCCTGATTATTAGTTATTCTATGTTTTGTTTGGGTTTTTTACTGTATCTTTTTTTATTATGGATTTTAAGCAACTGTCATAACAGGTCGTGCAGAGTTAGAATAAAATAATATCCTCTCCAGTTGGTTTCCCTTTGTAGTCGGTCCAACTCTGTGCCGTCACACGCCTCCCGTGGCCATATTTGATTTGTTGTGGCCCTGACCCAAGCTCCACTGTGTCTCCGCTGATCACCATGAATCAGAAATATCTGCAGGAACCAGAGATGGGCAAAAAAAAAGAAGAAACAATAAAAGAACAAAAATCTAAAGAAAAAGAAAAGAAAGTTGAAATAAAGGTTACATGGGATGCAACTGATTTTTTTTTTCTTGTACAAAGAAGTGTATTTGTGTGATATTGACGGACAAGGTTGTGGCCTATGGGTGTTTCCAGCAGTTCTTTCCAACACTGATACCGGGTTTAAGACAGCACTTGTACCATCTCCTTTCATCTGCGGTGAGATTGGTGATTAGATAGAAGAGCCCAGCGGAGGAGAGAAGTCCTCCCCTCCACATGAGAGGAAAGGCAATGTTCCACAAGACTACACTTTCATTACTCAAAATAAATCTCCATTAAACAAATGCCAAATGCATAATTAGGCTATAGGAATAATTATAAATGTGATTAGTTTCTTCATGGGCAGACCTGTGTAAATTGTGATTGACACCTCCAGTGAATTCAGAGTGTATAGATGTGAATGCAGAGATACACAGACACACAATGATGGGCGTCACACAATCCAGACGCGACAGAGACATCCAGGGCAAAGGTGGCTGTTTTTATGTCCCATTTATAACCCATTACAAACAAGACTGAACAGAACTGCTCTAAGGTTTAAAAAGAAAGAAAGAAATGCTACCGGAACGGAACAATAGGACGGTTCATTTTATTGAGTTGCATAGATTTATATACTGTTTTTATCGGCAATACATACTGTTAATAGATAGATATACACACTGTAAATATGAATATAAATATACATACTGTTAATAGATAGATATACATACTGTAAATATGAATATAAATATACATACTGTTAATATAGATATACATACTATAAATATGAATATAAATATACATACTGTAAATATGAATATAAATATACATACTGTTAATAGATAGATATACACACTGTAAATATGAACATAAATATACATATTGTTAATATAGATATACATACTGTAAATATAAATATACATACTGTTGGATAGATATACATACTGTTAATATAAATATACACTGTTGGATAGATATACATACTGTTAATATAAATATACATACTGTTTCATAAATATATATACTGTTGATATAAATATACATACTGTTAATATAGATATACATACTGTAAATATGAATATAAATATACATACTGTTAATAGATCAATATACACACTGTAAATATGAATATAAATATACATACTGTTAATATAGATAGATATACACACTGTATATATGAATATAAATATACATACTGTTAATATAGATATACATACTGTAAATATAAATATATATACTGTTTCATAGATATACATGCTGTTCATACAAATATACATACTGTTTCATAAATATATATACTGTTGATATATACATACTATTGCATAGATATACATGCTGTTAATATTGCAAATTGCCATTATTCATATATTTCTATTACTATTTTTGTTCTACTAAGCTCTATTCTTATATACCACCTTTTAAAATTGTACATTTTTTATGTTTTCATGTCTTATTTTCATTTTTTGTAATTCTATATTTGCTTTCGTCTTATTTCTGTATTGCTGGTGTTTTGTTAATATTGCTGCACTGACTGGAGTTGGATAGTAAGCTATGCTATTCTATTCTATTCTATTCTATTCTATTCTATTCTATTCTATTCTACCCCAACTGCAAAACAAATCTACCCACGGGTATTAATAAAGTAACCTGAACCTGATCTCCAAATTGCTGTGCATTTCTAATAAGGTGGCTCTAATACAATAATAAACTAATGTAATATATTGTATTAAGCCTGTGTACATATTTAGTAAGTATTTTGATTTATTCAACCATACCACCCTGCATAAAAAACAGATAGATGACACAATGAGACAACAAAAGGATAACATATTCTGTACAATACATATATAAAATAAAACCATGATTATGGGATACATTGACGTCTGCACTATATGGACCAAAATATTAATGCATTCAGGTGGTTCATTGTTGGGCTGCAAAACAATAACAATTCATAAGCCAAAATCAATTTTATATTGTGACAAATATCAGTGTCATTTTTATTTTGTCTTTATGGTTAATTTTGTTTCTACTGTCATCTATGCCTACTTCATTTTACTCATTGTTGACATTTTTTAAAATTGTAATTATAATTTTGAAAGGTTCTACAACTAAATTTCTGAAATATTTGTGGCATTCTGACCATAAATCAAGAAAATATGAATTTTTTTGTACTCTTAAGAAATGAAAATAAGATATACTGACTTGACAGTTATTGTGACAATTATTAGGGACTGATATGAACAGTTCAGTCATGACAATATTTTAAAATCCAATCCTACAACCTTTTGAGTATATCTTTATAAACACTGTTGTCCATGTATGCATTCAGATATAGATGAATCCTCAGGGGGAAATTCACTTTTTTAAAATAAATAAGTAAATAAAGTAAAAAATAAAATGAAATAAAAAATGTATAATTAGACTGGTTTGTTGTAGACTGATGGTGGTGGCCATCTCTCAGTCCTGCATGCTAATGAAATATGTAGTGCACACTTAAAAACAAAGCAGTATTGGTTAAGGCATACTCTAATTTATGTATATTGATCAACAGAAAGTCCTAAAGTCGAAGTTGCATTAATTAATACATATATTTCTGCTTCAAATTGCTCCTATTCAACAGGAGAGACCTGGCCAGTAGACTTTAGTGCTTAATCTTTATGAACAGAAGTCCGTCAGCATTCTCTTCAAAAGGAAGCGATTGTAGCCAGAGCCTTGATCTGTCCGACAGCTCTGGGATCCTGCTGGCAGGGCAGGCCTCATATCCATCAGAATGTGGATCCCATTATTACCAGTGTGTGTCTGCTGTGGATTCCACTTTACACACACCTTTCATCTCCAAACCCATCTCTTATGGAAACAATAACCAACCACATCTGTCTTTTGAACTCACCAGGTGGGGGCAGCAAAGCCGGTGTGAACGAACAGGTGAGGGCTCCGGGGTTTTTTTTTTTTTTTTATTACATCT
Organism: Siphamia roseigaster; assembly: GCA_029814505.1. Classification (NCBI taxonomy): domain Eukaryota; kingdom Metazoa; phylum Chordata; class Actinopteri; order Kurtiformes; family Apogonidae; genus Siphamia; species Siphamia roseigaster. Next base: position 31,983,153 of record JAPTYR010000006.1, on the reverse strand, counting down.
TTTGTTCAAATGCTGAAGCAAGACTGTCAATACATGCGGCAAAACCAGCGTCAGCAGCTTTAATACATATGCAAAAGGAGCAGACAGGTTGTATGTGGCTTCTTTTACATTTTAATGGAAAAACCTGGGATGTCAGATCAAACCATTGATAGAAAATGAAACATTTCTTTGCCTCGACATCCAGAAACCAAAGAAGACATTTTCACGTTACAGGATCCAGAAGTGGCCTTTGGAAATTAATCTCCAGACTCACATGGCTTCACACATACAAAAAATAAATAAATAAATAAATAAATAAATAAAAAAACAGCAAACCGCAGCAGCTCATTAAGATATCAAAAGACCACACGACGCACGGTTATATCTTCACATTTATTGTGCAGTGACTTTTATATACATACATTTTATACACCTAATTTACATGAACAGAAATAAATTAATCTGCTAATGTTTAACTCATCTGGCTTTAGTGTTGCCACTGGACACAGCAATCTTTGAAAGAGAAAAAGCACAATAATCCCAAGTGACACATGAGTGACAAGGCAGTAGAATGAGTCAATGTAGTCTAGTTTTCATTAGTGTTGATACAATACACATAAAAAGAAGCAGTCGGTAAGAGTTTTCATTATCTTTTACAAACAAAAAACCAGCGATAGTGTTTTAAAATGCACGCTTGTAACCTACAGTACATGAGCCTTTGCAAAATATTGTATTTAGTGGACTGAGTGGATGCATTCTGGTGCGGTTTTGCCTGGAGGCACGTCTGTTTTAATGTAGGGAGGTCAGTTTGCCTGAGGATGTTCAGCAAGTTGACCCTAGTTCATCCATAAGTAGCTAATGAGTACCCTACAGAGGTCACCATAACAAAAACTCTGACCAACTGCATCTTTGACATTAGAGATGACTATTACTATTGTGCTACATACAGTATTGATCACTGACAGACTCACAGTACAAGTTGTCTAATTAGTTTCATCTTTATAAAAAGTAAATCTAACAGGCTAATGAGAAAAATCATCTTAATTGTGTACATTTTAGTGTGTGGAAATAATAAAAAATACATTACTCGGAGTGGCCAGGGTCCACACACATCAAAACATTGTGGCAAGGATAAAATAAAAACGTAAACCACTGGAGAAATCATCTTTAAGTTTCTGATATACACAAACTGTAAATACAAACATTAACCTGCTGTCTTTTCAGTCTGGAGGAACGGACAGGAAGTCTAACTTTCTACTGCTAGCTTATGATAAATACCAACACGAACTAGAGTGACATGCCTATGAACACGAAACAACACATCAACTCCAGCCTCCTCTCACCATACAGAAGCACAGATACTCAATTTACAGGATACATTGATGGGTCGTTAGCATTAAACTGCTGTGAGCAGCAATTAGTCTAAGCTAAAACATGCAGCTTGTGGTGAGGTTCTACAGTACTATTCAGTAGTTGTTGGTGGTAAACAGCTGTGTGAAAACCCAGAGTTGGAATTTTTTATTACTATAATTTCTATAACAACATATTAACTGTCAACATGGCTCTGTTGTTCCATTTACCTTGCACCCAACCAGGCCAGACTCTCTCATTAAAATGAACAGATAATCATATGGCAGCCATCATTATCACCACACCATAGAGGAACATCTGATTATTGCACACTAGCACTGAACTTGCAAATGTTCATGCAGAATTAATGAGAAACACACCACACTCAAATCAGTGGTCGCTCACTTGGTGACAGATGACCATATAGTTCTTTGGAAGACTAAAATACATTGTTTGGGTGGGTTGAGCACACATAACTACGTGGCAAACTAACGAGGCGCCTACGGCGCGTACAATCTAAGGTGGTGAGGAGAAAGGTGCAATGGTATTTCAGAAAAATCAATATTATGATACTTGACACCAACCGACTGCATTACAGTACCTTTTTAGACAGTAGAAAAGGAGGAGTTAAAGAGTATGAGAACTGCAAAGGTGCGAAAGGGAAAAAGACCATTTCTGTGAGAATCTAGCAACGTCTTTTCAAGCAAACTAGCATCTGCATGTAAAATATATTACATCCATTATCCAACATTCATAGCATTGTTTCTGTTAAAACACAAAAATAGTTAAAGACTCACAGAAAGAATCCCAGCACAAAAACCATGGATGCAAGGGTTTCATCTGTTTGGAGATGACATTTGAAAATAATTGCAGAGTAAAAGCCAAAAATAAATTCATGTAATCTTTTCAGTCACACTTTTTCACAAGAACTACTCCACGTGCGCACACACACACACACACACACACACACACACACTTACACTACTGACCAGACAAGTGAGACAGTCATAAGGCGAAAGTGTGGCAGAATGATGAGGAGACATGAGTGAGAGTGAGAAGGGGTTGTTGTGATGGGCTTTGTGTTTAATGGACTGTGGATCATCTTCGCTTCAGCTCAAGGAGATTGAGAGCCTGACCTGTAGCTCTTAAAGCTGCCCAGCAGACTCTGGACCCCCTTCTTAACCCGTCGAGCCACAGAATCAGCGGGGGGAGTGGGCAGGCAGGAGGCGAGGCTCGGCGGACGTGCATCCAGACATTTCTGGTATCGAAGCTGTAAAATTATAACACACAAAGATTTTACATCCCATTAGGGCCAAGCTTCGAAACAGGAAAGAATCTCCCCAACATACACACAAATACTAATCCCTTTATCAAGCACCAGCATCTGTCCATCAGAAATGAGCGGTAAATCATCAGTAATTGTAGATATTGAAGTCCAACTCACCATACAGGCAGCCTGTACAGCCTCACTCAGACTGGCAGCATTGGGTTCACACCAAAACATATGACAAGTGAAGTCTCGTGGGCCTTCCGCCATGATGAAAGCAAAGGTGTGAACATCTTTTCCCACACCCATGAAAGACAGAAAACGCACCCTACACTCTGATAGCACCTCCTCATCCTGGAGTTGGAAGGATTAACAACAGAACAAAAGGTGTTGTAACATTTTATAAGCATTTACTTCCTTCTACTTCAGAATTAGACCATGTTCGGTTTGTTTTCCATTACCTGTCTTGATAGTATTGTTAGTGTGGCTGGTGCAATATTCACAGAGACAGGAGTCCAGTCACTTTTGTCTTTGCCGTCCATTGCAGCTGCTACGGCTTCATTGATAACATCCATTCCTGAAAAAATCCAAAAGTGATCAAGACAAATTAGTAAATTGAAACATTGAATTTCAGAGTATTTCCATTAGTGCCATATAAGAGGTTAATGCCATCAATGGTGTTCTAGGTCTGAGAACTGCGCAGTAAAATCATTAGGTTGTTGTCATGTAATCAGCCTCGGTGATGGTGACGAGGATGATCTGGGTTTTTAAACTGGTTGAGGACAGTGGATAGAGGTGTTCTGGACTGCAGACACCCAAAAATTATAATAGGATATGTTTTCTGTCATTTCTTACCCACTGGCTTTGCCACAGGCTCACAACCAAGGTAATAAACATGGAAGCGCTGGAAAAGTTCATTTTTTGGAGCAGGAAACTCTGTTGAGACAGAGGTTGTGTTACGTGAGCAGATTTCATGCTATGAATAAAACGGTCAAAGACATGAAGTTTTGTGCTTTACCTTCAATAGGGATAACCATTGGTTTATTTGGATCAGAGTTGAACCTACTCGCCCCCGGCTTGGATGCCTTTCGTTCATTCATTATCTGTGTCAAATTTGATCAATGACATGTTACAATGACAAAAAAAAAATTGTAAAAACCGGAGCATTAATATTCTAAAAATCACAACATCTTACCTTTGAGCACATCTCATGTAAACTGGTGGCAATGTTCTTGGCAGGTGAATCACAGCGGAAAACATGACACTTGAGAACTTGAGTCAGGTTGTCTCGAGCCACATAAGCAAAATCCCTATGAATTACATCATATGAATGAAACAGAGCACTCTTGAAATATGATTGAGATCATATATGTGAGTAATATTAACACAAATACAGTATGGTTTTACATATACACAGACAACTGTACACGACAATGCATTCACGTAACACTTAAGAATACCTTTCCCTGTTCATGATGGAAAATGCAGCATGAAAGGAAAAAATGGCATGTTAGAAAACACCAATGCAGACGGGCATCAACAGAAAACTCAAGACTGGAGCAGTAATTTTTACAATCCAGCAGAGGGCAGTAGTGTACAAGGAATACAAGGGAACGAGTCATACATGTTTGAAAACTGGTTTACAGCAGGAATGAGCTTTTATAGTCAGATACAGAAAAATGGAAAACGTACTGAAAAATGTCTGAAATTACAACGACTTCTCTTGGTATAATTACATTTTGCTGAAAACATTCTAGTTGTTACTTAAAAATGTAAATGCGTTCTTTTTTCCTTCTACAGTGTTCCTTTTTATGGAAAATGTAGCACTTATACATTTGAGCTTTGTACTTTTATGTGAAGGAAAAAAATGCATATACTGAAAATCTGAATAAAACACAGGTTCAAGACCAGGTGTATATTTGGTTTCTTTTGTGTTTTGTCACTCGAGGAAGGATACGAACCTGCCATTGTCTCTACCAACACCCCAAACACGGATGCTGCCGATTGGCTGAGTGTGAAGCAGCGTCTGGCCCAAAGGGTCAATCAGATTCATGGTGTCATTCTCCAGGACCATCAGCATATCCTTACCCTGAACAAAAAAAAAAGTATATAAACCTAATATAAATGGCCTGGAACAAAACAGTTCTCCCTTTAGAAACATTTGTGGATTATCCTTAGGCATACTTAGCACAATGGTAATAGTCTATACATAAACTGTAGAATCTGATTAAAAAAATATATATACATTTTTTTTTTTAAATCAGAAAAAACAATTTTTTATTATGGCTTCTAAAACAGCTAAAAATACATTTTGCTGTTCACTTTTCTAAGTGAATAAACCATATTAGACACTGGAATAGATGAAAATCCTGAAGCTGCAAATAAACAATCATCTCTTTAATTACATTTTATCCACAATTAAAGAAGACAGAAGAAGGTATAGCCAAGAGTCTGTTTTGGTCAAATGAAATCCTCACCTCTCCCCAGATACCAGCAGTGTCATGAATGTTGTGTTTGTGATAAGAAAGCTGCCTGATGCAATTGTTGACAGCAACGCTACTCTTGCCTGGAGCCATGTCCTCCTCAGACATCTCCACCCAGCCAAGGGAACGCACTGCAAAACACTAAAAACAGGGGGAACACTCATTCATATTCTTGTGGTCAACACAGAACCCGAGAGAATTCGTGCTAAATGTATGTAGTATATAAAGAGTTATTTACCTTAGTTTCTAACCCTGTAGAGAGTGGAGCAAGTTTTTCCTCCTCTTCAGACTGGGAGCAATTGTAACTACAATGTGTGAGAGAGAGAGAGAGAGAGAGAGAGAGAGAGAGAGAGAGAGAGAGAGAGAGAGAGAAAGAAAGAAGAGAGGGAAAAAAAAGCACAAAAAAAAGTTAAAAAGATAATATGCACCATTTCCAATTAATTACCTAAACTTCGGCAGCTTACCATTGTGCAATTTGTCTCGCCTCATAATGAGCTGAAAATGTTTTACACTATTCATAACATAAAAGATTTCTAATGTAGTTTGTGCCGCTTCAGTAAAGCATTTCTGTAAAACCAGAATTACTGCACATCAGGCATCTGTAGCCACCAGCTGGCTAACTAAGTGCTGTAATTCTTCATCACCTTAATCATCACGACTTAATTTCATCAGTGGCAACAAAGCAACACATTACACAGATTTTTGCAGGTTAAACTAAAACTTTTAGTGCTGACAGACCCTTATCAATCATTACAATATAGCAGCCAAGCAATATTAATGCTACATATAACTCATGATGCAATGCTGACTGTAAAACATTTTAAGTAGACAACAGTAAAACATCGATGTGAAATACTAGCATTTTTGTGTTTGGATACATAACAACATAACTGGGTTGTTGAGTTTATCTACATGAAGCAAAGAGCTTTAAATATTGGTCAGTTTTTTCTGGTATCCAACTCTAATGGGAAAGATTGAAATTATTGATGAACAGCCTTCTTAAATAAACACCACATACTTCAGGTTAATGGATGCATAGCGTAGAGTTGCTCCTTCAAACTCCTTCAGACTTTGATCTGATGTGACCTCTCCCTCCTATGTGCCATAAAAAAAACCAAACAAACAAAAGACCCAATCATTTACAATGAAAATGTAACTGAACAAGTGTAGTGAGTACAATACCAATGTAATGTAGAATAAAATTAATAGCCTGTGTCATGAGACAATATTCTACAATCATAAACACTATGAATAAACTTCAAGATGTGCAAGTAGGTTTGCACTGGACATTTTTACTCAAATTGAATCAATATCTATACAAGTTATTACATTCTTCCTCAGACTCACCTTCCATAGTTCCCCTTCCCCAGTTCCTTCATCTGTGTTGGAAAGGTGAGTCCAAGACTCCTGCCAAATGTAACATAGTATTAGTTTCTACTGACTCACCTGCCTGTGGTTCAATGTGGGTAAATGGTATTCTGAATCCTACCTCAGGCTCTTCGCAGGGTGTCGTCTCCAGTGACATACTGGAGGACATCATAGAGTCGCCAACTTTACCCAGGGGTGAAGGAGGCTCCCACTGTGTGGTGCCTGTGGGGATATGCCAATAGTATGTGCCTGATGTGTCTCGAACTCTCATCCACCCTGATGGAAGGTCTGTGTCAGTCTCAAAAGCACTGGAATCCCAGAAGGATTCTGAGAAACAAAAAGTAAAGACACAAAGAAAATATGGCTCATCTGGTCTTGCTAATGTGGAAAAAGAAAGCTGCAAAAAAAACCAAACACACACTGAATGAAATTATGCATAGAATATGATTTTCACAATTTCCTAGTGAATGCTTTCCAGGAGATATATGGTATATGACAAACATTATTATGCAATAATTACCACCTTGCACTAAAATTTCAAAAATATTTGCCGCAAGTATTTAAGGTGTGAAATATAATTTTATCATTGCTATTACTTAATAATTTGAATCTGTTTTTCTGAATGAATTATTTCAACTTTAACATTACAAACAGTATACAATTTAGCATACTGACAACCCAAGACTGAACTCTCAATACCCTAAAGTGTTGATGTGTACTTATCAGTTTATCTCCCCATGCTTCAGCCTCTGAATACCAACATGCAGTCTGTAATGTCATAATCATTATTATACAACTTTTTGGACAATCCTACACATATATTTTGGGGAACTCTAAGATGGTAGTATTTTCTTAATTGAAGAATAATAGATACATGGTGAAATTTTTTTACAAAACACAAAATATAATTTTCCATGAGGGTGGGGAGTTGTTTTCCCTGAGTTTACTTTCATCACTCTTTACCTGTGTATGATTATTCATCATTACCTTCTGTTCTTTACTGTATTTCTACACTGGTACCAGTATTAGATGTAAAAGCTCATCCATTTATTTACTGAGTTGATAATGTTGCAACAGCATGACTTAAAGAGGATAAACTCTTGTACCTCTGTTGCCATTTGGAGAGGTGTCCCCTGTGTTGTCTTGAGACAGGGCTGACCAACTGGACTCCTCATCAACAGGTGTCCCGTTCATGTTAGAGAAGAGGAGGCAGGCATTCCTCCCCACAACACTGCCCTCTCGTTGGGACTCTGCATGACTCTGCTCTTCTACCACTTTCTCTCCTCTGGTAACCCCTGATGTCTCTTCATCTTCCTCTGATTTTTCCTCCTTCTCCTTATCATCTTCTTCCCTCTTATTCTCTTTCTCTTCTGTGGACTCCAGAGTGTCAATGAGGATTGGCTCATTAAGGATGTTCTTGGACTCCTGATTGAGACCAGGGGTCATTGCTATTTTAGGAGAGTTGGATTGTTCTTCGTTTCCCTGTTGTTCTTCCTGAGTGGTGTTCTGGGGAGCGAAATCCTCCTTGTTGCCATTTTGGCTGATATTGCAGTTATGATCCTGGTCCTGCTGGTTCTCGGCTACTTTCCGCAGCTGGTTCTGGCCTTCCTTGACCCACTTAGCATTGTTGCCAGTGGATTCCTGATCACACCAGTGGCTACTATCGTTGAGTTTATTCTTTAACTCTTCATCTTGCTTTTGTTTGCTCGCAATATATGGCATATCTTCGTCTTCATGGCCACCCATGTTACCGTTCCATATAACAGCTCTAACGGAGACAGATTCAGCTGGTTAGCATTAGCGCGCTAGCTAACAGGCTAACGATTTCAACATACACAGAAATGAAACATTCGAGTCATTAAAATTCAACGACTACTACCGGGTATAACTACATATAAAGTCACATTTGTCAGTAAATAGATATTAATACAGAACATATACATTTTTCAAACTGGTATATGAAGTTAGTTTCTTATTAGCACAGTGCAAGTCGCTCATCATCACTGCTTTCACGGTCGGATTTTTTACGTCGAATACGAGACTAACTTCGATAGCTTTACCTTACATTTGCCAACACGACCTCTTGTACTTCAGATTTTTAGCTAACTAAGATAAGATACAGTAGCTCCGTGCATTACTATACAGTTAATCTGTCAACTAGTAGCCAAAAAAACGTTCTACAAGTATTCTGCGACAGATAATACAGTCGGGTTTTTTCAGCTGCCATCCCCCCAGCTGGAAATAACGGACAGTATTCACTATCCTTACCGTCGTCATCTTGGCTAGGCTAACATTTGCCCCTAAGCTAGCTAGCTAAAGTATGGAAATAGATAATTAAAAACAAATGCGGAGACACAGATTTTTCGCGCATATATCAAAGATTTCCACTCACCAGCTCCACCAAACCCCCTGTTTTCGAGATATGTCGAATTATTTTCAGATAACTACATATTTCCGCAGATCGTGAGGGCCTGCTCCGTTTCTAGGTGGTGTTTTCTGTCAGTGGGCTCGACTAGTGATGGAGGGCGAACCTGCGTCACGGATCCACGTCACAGTAAGAGCCCACAGCTACCACTCAAAAAGAAAAAAAAACACTATTTTAACTTATTTAGGAGCTCATGGGCGTAATCTTCCGCAATTTTAGTTCATGTCGAGTTAATGTCATCTATAAGACAGTTATAAAGCATACGGTACGTGAATGCAGCTGTATTTACAATATCATTACACTCATACAGACTGAGCAGCAGTAGTAGTAATATATCCATATTATTAAGAAAATGAAATCAAATTCAGTTCACTTTTATTTGTAGAGCCCCAAATCACAATAAGGTTGTCTCAAAGGGCTTTACAGAGGTGGTTTGAAAGCAGTCAATGAAAAATACAGTAGAAAGAAACAGATATTGTCCCAAGCATCCACTGTCCTTAGACCCTCCTTCATGGCAAGGAAAAACTCCGAAACCCAGTGGGAAAGGAGAAACCTTGGGGAGAACCACAGTGAAGGAGAGATCCACTCCCATGGACGGACAGGCAATCAGACCTGGGCAAAGTGAGGTCTGGGGGTCACATGTGACCCCATAGCTGGCCATGACCAGCCCACATGAGGTCATTGGCAAATTAAAAGTCAATGCAAATATATATGTCACAGATTTTATTTTGTAGAATCTGGTAAATTAACTTTTTTTGCGTGTACTTTCTGTACTCAGCAACCTAAGTTTATGCACTGATTGGTTTGTTGATCAGTTTCAGCCCATTCAGATGTCAGCTAACAGCAAAATAAATTAAAGAAAGATTGATTAAGAATGCAGAGATTTTAAATAGAACTGGAATTCTAAATATTTCTTCACTGAAATAAGAAAAGGAACTGAGATTACAAAAAATAAATTAAAAAAACAAAGCTGCATTTATGGTTTTTCATGTAAAATTGTAAAATTAATATGGAGGGGAAAAAAGGGACCATGGAGCTGCGTTTCAAAAATGTATTAATGAATATTCATTAAATAGTCATATTTTGCACTCTACATTTCATTGTATCAATGTATTGTTTCATTTACTCTTTTTATAGAGACAGTTTCCTGTTTTTATACAGATCTATATTAAACAGAACTGCAGGTGAATTGATCCAGCCCTTAATAACTGTCAGAATTCCTCATGTGGCCCTGGAGGAAAATGAACAAACCACCCCTGGTCTAAGCCCTAATTCTAACCGTAACCCCAGCCCTGGGCGGAGTGTCCTTCCATCAACTCATTAGCCTCTTGTTGCCTCAGTACTGCCGTATACACCCCGTACAAACCACAAATATATTATGCCAACATGCAAAGATGTAATATCATTTTGGCCATTTGTCCACATCACATCAGCATTGTTTGGCCCTGAAACAGCATTTTTGGAGAAAAGGCCCCAGAGTGGAAAAATCTCATCATAATGACACCATTGTGTTGCCATATTGAGGCAAAACACCACTTTTTAGAAACAATTATAATAATAACAACAACAACAACAACAACAACGGTGGATTACAGAGTTGTGTTTGTGCTACAGGCACTGCTAAGTTTATTAGTGCTATTACATCACAACTTGCCATCTTCTTCTACTTGTGGACATGTTTGGACTGAAGAAGGACCTCTTGCACATGCTCACTGCATTCTTTTGTGATTGTAGTGTCCACTTGGACACAGTACGATACTTGTATGGATGTAAAGCCTGTAGAATCCACAAAACAAATGGTCAGTGGTACCGAGCCTTTTCCTGTAATCAGATGGGCACATGTGTGATGGTTATGACCGCAGTACTGTGGCAGCAGGGTGATTGGTTACCTGTCTACACATGAGATAATGAGGGTGCTGATTGGCTCTGTAGTAACAGACAAAAAAGAAAGGTAATCCCACAGAACGGTGGTAATAGCTGCTTCTTTTTTTCATCAAGATGATGAGAATTAACCCATAAAGATCCTGTCATACTTTTGTGGCAGTTCCCAAATAAGTTTTTCTTTATATTTAACCTTTATTAAATGATTTATCAATCTTTATTATAGTATTATTGTCTGGAGTTTATGCTTTTTCAGTGAAAATCTGGTATTTTCCAAAATAAAATTTACAATTCATTCAGATGTTCATAGTAGCGCAGATGAAAGTTTAAGGTTATTATGTCAAAAACAGAAAAAAAAATGAGGAAATGGTGGCTTTTCTCAACAAAATATATTCTTAACTGATTGCAAATCAAGTCTCCGTCCTCTGTCATTGATCCAACTCCATGGGTTTTACGGGTTAATCAATGTTGTGGTTTCCACCTTCATTACGGAGCTTCTGAACATCCAAATGGATCATATCTGATGACCATGAAAAGATGACAACCTGGATTTTACACCAGTTATTTCTATGTATTGATAGGATTAAGGAATCAACAGGAATGAATGATTTTATATCTGTAGCTGAATTAGTTTCCAGTGGCTGTTTGGGTCTATATGGGCTCATAGAAAAATATGATAATCTTAGTGAAGTAACAGTAGGAAAATAACAGTTAATTCTCTTCTTAGAGCAGAGAAAACCTCACTCTGTGGTATGTGCAGTAATGTTCTGTGTGCCTTTTGATTTGTACTCAGCTTCAATGTTTTAATGTCTATCAGCAAATGAAAATAGGAGAAATAAGGACCCTCTGATGCATTAAATAAAAACAAAAAAACAAATGCGCAGCAAATAAAATGAAAAAAAAAAACACCTTTGGAATCAAAGTCAATTGAAAATAAAGCTGCAACTAGAGGAAATCAGGATTTAAGCAGCATTACAGCTGCCTGCTTCATTCCTCTGAAGTGGTGAGGGAAATGGAAAGCACCTGATGGCTCTCAGGAAATGAGAGCTCTGCCCTGACGCCAGCTATCCTCGGTCACCTTCATCTCCTTCTCTCAACCCTCAGCGTCATTCCAGGGGATGAATTGTTTGCCAACAGACAAGTATTTACTGTCAGCTGAACATTCAGAAACTATTTCCGCTCTGTGTTGACATACAGTCATACAAAGCCTCACATGGAAGACAAAGACAGAATTGTTTGGTACGGTAGGATTACATTCTGAATTCTCAGTGTTGCTGCTGCTGGGAAAAAAAATATATATATATAACAAAACACTGACTTTGAAGTGAACATGATGTGCTAAATTTGTATTACAAGTTGTTAGCCATTAGTTTACCACTTTGGTTATTGCTTTAGGTGTCCTATCACAACCTCGTCCTACCCTGCCCTCTCTGCCTAAACTACTGAAGCAAACAATCTGGAATCCATATAGAATGGAAAAGAAACACTGTGGAACCAGCAACTGTAGAGGCTTTTCCAGACCAACTGAGAACTGTGCCAGTGCTGGTTCTGGCATGTAACGGTAGATGATGAGCGACTGTCTCCCACCACATCTACTCTACAACCAGCCAACATGTTTACACTGAAGGTCAGAATGTTTGAAAACCGAAAATTTGGTTTTCAACGGGCAGTAAGATAAGATAAGATGAGATAAGATAAGATAAGATAAGATAAGATAAGATGAGATGAGATGAGATGACAGTGAAGTTACTTAAAAAAAAGAAGAACACATTTTGGTATTTTGTAAATATTTATTATAATTTTTTTATTTAGTTGCTTATTTTGTTTTTTTTTTTTTTCTACATTTTGTTTTTATTTTATTATTTTTTTTCTACAATTTGGTTCCATTTGTGTCTTATTTGGTTCATGTTACTTATTATTTTGTTGCTTTATTATTAATTTTTGTTGGTTTTTATTGATCACTTTGGCTGTTTTAAGAAATTCAACGTTAATTTTTTTAAAAACTGTTTTTACTGAGTTTTGTTGATGGAACTGATGTATGGAAATAAACAGGTGTCAAAAAGAAACTGATTTAGAAA
>JAPTYR010000006.1:31955762-31970222 GCA_029814505.1 Siphamia roseigaster | reverse complement strand
GTAAAGTTAACATGAAGGGGGGGGGGGGTAACATGGAACTGGTTTTCAAAAATGTATTTATGAATATTCATTAAATAGTCATATTTTGTACTCCACATTTTCATTGTATTGTTCTTTTTATTCTTTTTATAGAGACTGTTTACTATTTTTATACAGATCCATATTGAGCAGAACTGCAGGTGAATTGATCCAGTCTTTAATAACTGTCAGAATTTCTATGTGGCCCTAGAGGAAAATTGTCTTTAGATGAACGTCCATATGCAGATGTAGATCCAGTCTGTGAGGATGCGAGGTGGGTGGGGTCATCCATCAGACAGGTGAGGGTGGGGGAAAGGTCCAGGGTCATAGGTCAGGACAGGATATAGCTGACCCACTGCTGATCCTGTTGTCTATGGTTCCTTAAGCGGCCGGTACTAAAAAAGTGGCCACTCCGAGAAAAGGGGACACCGGGTGAACAGTCAAGAACACTTAATATGTAAACTAGAAATAAGATATTCTAAATACCGATGAGAGAGAGAGAGACAGACAGGTGATAGGACCCGGTGCCTGTACTTCCCCCAGTATTATAGCTAATCTTAAACGTAGAGACTAAGGCACAGAGAGCCACATATGAAGCTGTAAGGGGAAAAACAATCTGATTTTTGTTGTTTTTAGTTTGTTGGACACCATAGAGCTACAAACAAAAAATCATATTCAAAGCCAAAAATAATCTACTTCAAGGAAATATTAAGAAATTATTCACTGAAAGGGATTTATAATTTAAGGGGTAGATTTAATTGAAAAATTCTGAGGGTGCGCACTACTAGAAAAACTTTAGTACATTTGTGTGTGGTGTTAAATTATGGAATAGATTGAGAGGAGCACAAGGAATGTTCAAAGATAAACCAATTAAAAAACACTTGTAAGAGAATGTTTCTCACAGATATAGAGATGAGGGTTATTAATTATCACCATATGTCCACTGTTGTCTATGGATACATTTCTCTGTTTTAGTTCTTTTGTATTTTGGCAGCACAGTTAAGGGAAAAGATTGTGTATTTGTATGCATACTGAGTACTTGTATGCTGTGTGTATATGATGAACATATGTAGGGATGTATGAGTGTGTATGAATAGCTATATAAATATAATAACATACTGTAAAAGATGGAGATAAATATATTATATTATGGAGATAGGGTGGGATTAAATAGGTTGCACTTCTTCCCGCCCCCTTTCAATCATGCACGTGCTGTTCTTGTAAGATCGTCTTGTTTATTTTTGTATATGTTTTGGTTGTTCACATTTGTTTAATTTCATTGCATGTTTGGAATAAATCACAATACTGCTTTTTCCATTATAGAGGTAAACAGAGGTTGGACAGTCTACACATGCTGGGAAATCTCTGTGTATAGTATAAGTGATCAAGTTAATATTGTAATTACCCAGTGCTCATTTGATATTAAAATATTTAGTTTGACATCAACAGCCAAATTAATTGTTAAAGTAAACCATGTCTTCAATATACTACCAACACATAAATTTATATTTTACAGAAATTATAAATGATCAAACACTGAACCCACACATTTAAGTAGTCCATATTTTTTACTTTTTTAATATACTTATATATAAATACATACATTTGTAGGCCTATTAGTCATTCTTGATTTTGGCTTCAACTTGTGATACAGCACAAATGAGCAAGCTGGTGGAGTGGAGGCACAGAAATGATACAGAGGAATAAGAAACTGAACAACTGATTGACATCTTCAGAAAAAAAATATAGCCAGAACCCCCCCCCCTCAAAAAAATATGACAAAAATGCGAACACTTTCACCTTAACGTCCATCAGTAGCAGCTTTTGATGTGGCCACAAAGAGGAGAAAAGGCAGTCCCCACAATCAACAACGAAAAAACAAAGTGTACTTTCTGCATAAATCCATGAATAAATTACAGTCAAAGTTGCAGCAGTCATCCCTGACCCTGTGGAGAAAACAGGGTACATGTTTGTTTACAAAGATTGCCAGTACTCAACGTGAAAATAACTTGAGATTTAGCACAAATACTTATGAGACAGATGAAAATGGTAGAGAAAATATACTACAAATCATCACTGATTTTGAAGAGTTTGAAAATAATAACAAAATACTCTAAAGATGCATGTGGGAAACTTGTAGAATTTATAGGAAACGTATCTGCTGTGGAAAAACATTTGGCCAGTCTTATGTTATTAGCAGCAGCTTGTAAACTACAGAACCAATGCTCAACACATCACTACAAGCCAAGCCGAATGGCACAACACTGATAAGTACTCTTATGGGAAGCAAATATTTAATATAAATTTTCTTATTAATCGTACAGGTTTAAATGCTTGGTTTTAGATGTTTGACATGCTGGCCTTATTACATACATTTCATTATTAAGGCAAACAGAGATGCACTACTTTCCCCCCCCAAAATGGCAAGTTTCGCATTAACAAGGCCTTAAATCGATTGAAGCAATGCAGCAGACTGTCATGCTCCACAGGTTATTCAGTCACTTATAGAGGATTGTACTAAGTTCACATGATTTCAGTTAAGAAGATCTTTCAGTTCTGCAAAGACAAAGTTGAGGAGACTGATTAAAAACTCACATTAAAAAAAAAAAGGCAAAAACATATATAAAATAAGTGACTTGCTGAATTCATTTCAGAAGTAAAAGCTACAGTGGCATCGAATGCAGCGGTACAGTTAAGAGTTTAAGGCAATACTGGTAAGCACCACACCACCATAATCAGACTGATATCTGGGGTAAGATATCCAGTAATGTAAGTGTTCAGAAAATAATGGCACAGAGGGTCTTTTTTCATTTGTCTTGCATTTTTTCCAGAATTGGCACGATCATATCAAATTTAGGCCTCTTTGCTGGGTCCTCGTTCATGCATATCTTCATGAGCTTGCAAATGTGTGGTGAGATGCCAGGTGGGATAGTGGGCCTCAACCCCTCCAACGAAACCTAAAATCCAGAAGAACAATATGGAAAAACTGCTGAAAAGAACTTAAGTGAATCCATTTAACCCAGAATTAAAGGTTTGTTTCACAGAGACGAATCTGGACTCAGATGAACCTTAATGTGCAATAGTCACACTAACCTTCATGCCTATTTCCATGTTGGAAAGGTCAGCAAAGGGAACCTCCCGGGTCACCAACTCCCAGAGCAGGATGGCAAAGCTCCACATGTCTGCTGACCGGCGGTTAATCTCCTCAGGTTTCTTCTGCAGGGCTGCAAAGCAAAACCGGTAACAGGTAAGTTTAACAAAGTGACTTTTCAGAGTTTGAGCGTGTTTGACAGGTAGCTCTTCATGTTCACATTAGCATTGTTGAATCTGCCAGGATGTGACAACAACTACTATACTGATTTTACAGAAGTAATTTCTCTTAACCAGAATGTGGATTTGATCAAACAGATAACCAACCTACGGTATTAGATAAAAGGTTCAGATATGGGAGCATTTCTACTTATCTAATGTCAAAAACAGGTATTTTGGACTGAGTGACACTGAAAAGAAACTCGTGTATCATAAAACATGCAAAATAATTTTTATTTACAGGTTTTTCAATTTTTAATGCTTGCTTCTGTTTGTATGTTTGCCTTCACATTACCAAATGGATAATCTGTGCATTCTCCTTGCCAACCGAGCAAGCAGACTTAAAATATTGGCTGCAATAATCACAATATGACTTTTTCCACTCAATCGTGCAGCCCTTGCTGTATTACACTGTAAATGATGCAGAACTGTCTTCTGAGCCGCATACATTTATTCCAATGCCGTTTGTGCTCCCAACTTCACAGCTCACCTCCCACTACATACTGCATATAGTTTGTTGCTATGGTAACTGATGGCAACAAATCTCCTGTATACTTGTATTTGCTGCCATCTTCTTCCATGCACTATTTTCACTCAATACATCATGATACAGAATCCTGAGTAAACAGCCTCTTTGCAATAGATCCCTGGTTATTTTCACATACTGTAATCAGTTTATATTTTTGTAACTTGTTTTAGATTTCTGGACATCTCAAGGGGAAATCAGCTGCAGATTACATTTGGCTCAGAGACAGTCTGGAGTTCCCCGCATCCATCAATCATGCTCTGGCTTCTTTGCCATCAGCTGTCACTTTGGATCTTAGCAGTGTGAATGATGCCTACCCTCAGGGGCTACCCATGCAGGCGAGTACATCCTGCCAGGGCACTGGAAGGAGAACTTGACGTCTGCCATACTGATCCTGGCTGTCATGTCTTCATCAATCTGCGGTAAAACGGATCGTCATTTGAGTTGTCACTTTTATGTATGAAGGACAGCACATCCTTTTGTAAGATGTTCAGTTTTTATGTCCACACGCAGCAACACAAGATCATCTACAACCATTGCATCCATTACGATCCTGAAATTGACCCTGAGACCCCAAGTTTTTCTTACCATAATACTTTTACTGTTGAGATAATGACGAGGGATCATGGGTTCAAGTGTGTGTAAGAAGGCCATTCCACTTGCAATGTCCAGTGCAAACTTCACTGCCTGTGTCTGGTCCACCACAAAATCTGACAGCAGGATCAGGAACAAATAATACATTTTAATCAGTTTAATGACTTTCACCACATTACAGGTTGACAGTAGAATTCTTCCTGTATAGACAGTGGTGGCACCGGGAGAGACGCTCAGAAAGGTAGTGTATAACATGAAAAATCCCTACAACTACAGACATTGTGATTGGAGGAGAAGTACTCACTGGTGCCTTCATGCAGCACATTGTAGAGGGAGCCATAAGGCATCCAGTGTGTGATGATGATGGGGTGAGGGGCGGGAGGACACTGACATGCTCCCAACATGGGAAGGACATTCGGGTGGGAAAATATCCTGGGATGGAGCCCAAGAGGTAGGGAGAGAAGCAGACAGACACAAAAAGGCAAATCCACACAGGATTTGACAAACAGGAAGTTTATGTGAGATGCAACCCCCCCCAAAATATAGATAATACATTGAGATTGGTTCAACGAACAATGCAAAACAGACAAATGAGTGAAAAGAAAGGCAAAATAACATAGGGACGGTGTCAAGTTGTTGTTGTTTAACATTTGCATAATTACCTGAGTTTGGGATATTCCTCATTGAAGTCTCTGCTTTTCCTTGTGGTCCAGTCACGAACCTTTAGCACCTTAACAACTATTTCATTTCCCTGCCAGCGTCCTTGCCACAGCTACAAATGAGACAAATACAAATAAAATACCTCGAAGTATAACTTGTACATGCATAGCACTATTTCTGTACAACTATTCTGCATAGCAAAAGAATGAGAAATTACCTCTCCAGACTGGTTCTCATTTATTTTAGCCAGAAGAGAGAGCTGTTTGTAGTCGATTCCTGCATGCTTATTTAACGTGCCATTACCTAAACACAGACAAGTGAGCAAACATAAGTGACTTATTATTTATGTCAAATGAAGTGGAGCAGTATATGGAGGGGGGAAAAAAAATCAAAACTGCAAGGAAGTTAAAACAAAAATTCTTTGCAATGCAGGTATAAAACATAATTTCTTTCACATTGAACTGGTGGAAACTGGTCATATGTGATTCCATTTGTCATGTCTGTGGGACTCACGGGGCCGAGTTCTTGTGGTGCCTTTCCAAAATGTGTCCTTGAAAGGAATTTTAGTCAAGTTCTGTCCCATTTTCTCTGCCTTTTCTGGATGATTTTAGGAGAGATTGTCAAGAAAATCATCAGCACAGAGCAAGAAAAGAAACAGATCAGTGTTCGACGTGTAAAAGGCCAGTTTGGATACCTCTGAGGAGCTCCCGCAGGTGAGGTTTGCCTTTGTCCAAGGGAGTTTCCCCATATTTGTTACAGATGCTCACCTGTGCCCCATTAGTCACAAGGTCCTGAGAGAGAGAAAAGTGCACTGTCTTTGAGTTTTGATAAGAAGAAACACATATCAGGAGGTACAGTTAACTGTCCTCTGTTGGTCCACCAGGGGGGGCACTAACCTCAGCTACTTGGTCTTGGCCCCAGAAGCAAGCATAATGCAGTGGTGTGTTCCCATGTTCATTGGCTGCATTAGTGTCTGCTTTGCACTGGATCAGCTAGAAGAGAAGGAGAAACAAAGGATTAAATGAAAAACACGGCTGGTCCCATCTTGTTTGGGCTGTATACAGGGATGGTGTTGATGCTGCCAAGTCAAATCTGTGTTGCCTGTGGATACATACCAGAGGTATTCAGACATGCCTAATATTAAACCAAATAGCTGCCTGACAGCAACTCTACAACAGGGGAATCATGACCATCATGGCCTAGCAGAAGACCACGCAGAAATACAACATAGCCTTGTATTTTATTTCAATGAGCACTTTTAATAATTATCTGATATCTCTGTCCATGTATTCTGAAAAGCACAAGAACACTGCAGGTTTTTGTAACGCTATGTTGCTCAGATTATGGTCACTAAATGAAGTTCATACTGCCAGCTGCATTGTAAACACTGATTATGCTACAGCTGTGGTTTTAAAGGTCAACAATTTGCTTTTATTTTGTTGATTTAAATTGGCCAAAACATTGGACATCAGCTGTGTATTGAGCCTGCAGCTGGTATATTTATAGCAGTGCTCAGCCACTGCAAAACATCTTTTCCTGGATCAATAAAGCAATAATAAAATATATTCACTCTGCTTCTCTCACATAATAAATAGATTGGCCTAGACAGAAATTGGTTTTACTGTCATACTTGGGCTAACAGCCTCCAGAGAAAGTAAATAATCAAATTTCCTTTAAAATGAACAAATTACAAAGTGCTCCTTTTTATCTGGTCATGAATCTACAAGAACAGACATGACTTCTGCATTTTTTGCGGCTGTTCAAATGACATCACTGCAAGTTTCATCATCTGCCCTGTTTATGAGGCAAACAGTAACGGGTCAACACTTGTGTTTTTCTGACAATCTTCAGGGGCGTTTTCAATTTAATCTTTCTATTATGACAATCGTTGTCAAAATAACTTCATGAAAAGCTATAAATAAACTGAAACAACCAACGGTATATCATCCAGGTGTTAACATGACCTTTACCTTTCCTACAATGTCGCGATGGCCATGGCTGGCAGCGAGGTGTAGAGGTGTGTCATCTCCGCGGTTCATGACATTAATGCGAGCCCCTCTCATGATGAGCATGTCCACCACGCTGGAACGGCCCTCCCTGCACGCCCAGTGGAGGGGGCTGAAGCCGTGGTCATCTCTAGAGTAAGAGGAGCATTTTACAATCAATACAGGCAGCACAAAAACCTCCATTAGTGCAGCAAAGAGAAAAAGCAACTGTAGTATGCAAAAATACATAGAACCTCTGCACCAAGGTCAAGTGAAAGTATTGCTCCAAATTTTCCTGTGGTTAAATACAATTAATATCTCGCCAACTAGCTGTTGAAAGCGACAGCTAGGGGTACATCCCCAAACGCCTCCAGTCCTTAACCAGACTGCTACGGTGTTTAGTGATTTCAAACTTTTGAGCGGCCCCTTGTGGACAATCTAGAAATGGTAAATCGAATCAGTTCTCCTTCTCCATTATATCCTTCCATATGCAAAAGGTCAAATTAGTAAACCAAATATTTTTCAAGTTATCGCGTTAACACCTACAGTATCTGGAGCCGGCAGCGGTTAGACCAAAAACATAATATCCCCGAAACTGTGTTTGGGGATATAATAAAAAGAGAATAATTGCAATGATTGCGAACAAAGCGATAGTAATTTGAGTCCTTCGTTTGTTTTTTTTTTTTTTTGAAAAATGCACAGATTAACCTACTATGAATTGTCTTTTTTCCCCAACTTGCACACTTGAACTTGTAAAAAATGCTTTCATGTTTACACAGTATCTCTGTTCATGGTCAGAGAATACAAATTGTCCAGAAATGTCTGGTTCTTTAAACTGCAGTTTTTATAATTATATAACTGTACTGGCTGACACTGACATCACAACTTCATTAATTATGAAACTCAACAAATCAAATTAACAGTTTGGTTTTATTAATAGAAACATTAACTCATCACTGAGTCACTGGAAAAAGAAGCTTTAAAACATGGTTCTCTAACATATTTTAGTGACTGGATTTCAGTAAGTCAGTACTCAGCTGTGGGAATGTGTATGTTGCTTTTCTGAAAAAAGGAAGTTGATGGAACTGCAGACTGAGGGTTAGGGTTAGCCTTCAGCTAATGGGCCACTAGCACTCATCATTCCTCTTTATCTAAGTGACAATGGCAGAGACACTTGTAGAACAGTGGCCTCGATTACATGACAGAGTGAGTGATGGTGCACCTCCTCAAAGAGAAAGAGATAAAGACAGAGATTAAGACGCAGCAAAAGCAGAGCGACAGTCAATCAGAAAGTCAGTGAAATAAGAAAAACAACATGTTCAACACTTGTGGTCCTTACAAGGGTCTGTAAGACTTCCTTCAGTAGTCCTGCACACGCCTGCATCCCAGCTGCTGTGTGTGATTATGTCATTTTTCATTTCCGTGTCTGGTCATGGTCACCTCCCTCATTCAAGTG
This sequence comes from Siphamia roseigaster, assembly GCA_029814505.1. Classification (NCBI taxonomy): domain Eukaryota; kingdom Metazoa; phylum Chordata; class Actinopteri; order Kurtiformes; family Apogonidae; genus Siphamia; species Siphamia roseigaster. The sequence continues at coordinate 31,961,674 of JAPTYR010000006.1, read as the reverse complement.
AATCACTCCCACGTCTGCACATTTGACGACATCCTCTCCTTCTTTGTTCCACTATTGCAGCTGACACTGTATTCTATTTTTCATATGGGCTTCACATTGCACAATCCTCCTGTTAATACGGTTATGCATTTGCTGTAGAATTATGAGGCAGTGCAGAGCATAATAATGTGATCTGAGAACTGAGGGAGTATTATGAATCTGAAGGAATCTGACCTTTTTTGCCCCCCACCATCAATTCACTGGTTTGTATCCACACATCCTGTGGAGTTCGGCTGAAAACAGCACAGAGCCCCACAGAGCTCCTCAGTCCCACAACACACCATCTATCTGTGCATCTGGCTGACCTGCTGGATCACACCACAGTTGTTCAGGGTGCAATTTCCTCTCGGTTCAAGAGCCAAATTATAAAAACTAATTAGCTAGAGTTAACAAGACTGGAGGTCCCAGCAGACCCACTTTCATGGTTTTTGTTGTTTTACTCCAGTATGTTCAGGGTAAAGGGTAGATTTAGGGAAAACTGAACAAACAGTCTTTGTTTGTTTATTTGACTACACCCAAATACAGGATGTAAAAGATCCAGAACCTTTTTCAGTTTGGATTTTGTATTCATGGCTTATTACAGGTAAAAATAAAACTCTTACAAAGTGTGAAGTGATGAAATGGAACCAAACATCATGGGTTCAGTTTGTCTGTACATAATGCTTGTTCATTTATGGAGGACAGGAAGAAAAACCATGGTTTCAAGACATTTTTCCAGTTATGCTCATGTACAGTAGTTAAACTTTGTGTTACACTATCAATTACCTATTTTGATACTAACATTCAATATCAAAATTAGATGTGATACTGTATATTGCAATTTTATTAAATGTATTACTTCTTATACACACATTCTTTTTAGTAACTTTAATTTATCGTACAACTGAAGGTGGTTTGAAGAAAGTAAAAAAAAAAGAGGAATCCCCTCAAAAATATGTAATATTTGCTTTGAGGGAATAATTTGGTACAGGGTACACATTTATGCAGAACTAGCTTTTGCTCCCTCTTTTGTCATTAGTTTAATTTTGTTGCATGTATCTGTAAAAATGGCAAGCTTCTGTTAACTTTCAAACTATGTTTTTTTCCAGAATCATTAGAACCTGTAACTGACATGGCATGACTTATTCAGAATAATACTGTAAGATCATGAAATTTGAACACTCTTTGTTTGTGTGATACTTACTGTTACAAATCCATAAATGTGCCCTAATACAATTGTGTGACTTCGTGTAATAGAGTGAGGCCTCGGCTGTCTCTGAGTGTATTTCCATCCATGGCTCACTTTTTATAGGATAGATTTTCCCTTTAAGCTGGCTTCATCCGCACAACCCAAAGGCACTTGAGTGCCAGGGTTTTCTCCTGCTCACCCCCTCCACTCTGGCTGTGGTCATTTATTTCAGGCACTTCCACCTGCCAACAGCACTCAGTTTAGCGGGCAGAAAAAGCCCAGGATGAGCCCCTGTCTGCACCCTGTACGTCTCTGCTCCAACATCCCCACCAGGTCATATAACAAGACATGGATGAAGCCACAAGAACTCAGACAATCGCAAAACAAAGTAGAAGCACAGTAGCATTTACAGTTTACAGTGGGGGAATGTTCATTTAGCTTCAACTTTGTACAAATGACTGCTCATATGGTTTGGATATGGTTTAGTGTCATTTCTGACACTTTATGTATTTACTGTGTCATATATACAGAAATGGATTTTTTTTTAATACTGGTTGTTGTCATTGTTTTTAAAGCCATTGAAAAAATTAGGAACTATCCAGTACCTGTAAAAGTCTATGAAAAATCTCGTCAGCTTGTGATGTGTTTTCTTTGCCTGAGGTTTGACACTGTTGTCAAAAGCCCGAGCACAGAAACTTCTGAAACAGTGGCACTTTATAGTGTATTTAGAATAATATAGGATATTATTCCAAGACTTATTAGAACTTAATGTTGCTTCAGAAAAACACATTTATATAAAATTCACCCGGGAAATTTACCTTTCCAAATAAAGAACCTCAGCTTTTTTTTTTTTTTTTTAATAATCTTGGAAAAAATGAAGGTTGACCTTCTGTCCTTAGCATTAGTGTGAGGAAAATAAGGTGCCATATGGGAAACAGTTCTTCATACATGTACAAAGCTTCTTTTGAATATACTTTTTGAGGAGGCTAAATACAGATAACCATCAAAGCCATGATTATACACTTTTAGGCCAAAGAAAACAAGGACAGAGTCTCACTCCTCTCCTTAAAAAATCCAATGTAAGTGGAGCAAAAGGAAGAGTGAAAGTTGGCAAAAGAGTGAAGGGGAAAAAAAAAAAAAAGATTCAACGATATTATGAAGACCAGAACTTAAAAAGGAAACTATTTAGGAGGACTCGACTGTAAACTTTGCAATTAACTCCTGGTTCAACGGAAATGTGGAGGGGAAATGAGTGACCTATCTAATACCACTGGGAGACACATACCGGAAACGCATAAGAGTATGGGAAGGTGATGTACTCTGTTAGAGCTTTCCAAGCATTCCTCTTTGGAAAAAAAAAAAACAAAAAAAAAAATCACTATTAGGCCAAACACACACACAAAGATCCTCTGTCTCGTCACACACATAATTCTTCCAGTGCCTGCAGCAAAAATCTCCACCCCCTCCCTCTCATTTTGGTAGGTGGTAGACGGCTCCCTTGAGGCCTGCGTGTTATTCCTTGTAAGGAGATTCAGCATTCCAATACCACTCTTTGTCTGGGAGTCACATCAGTGTAAACACACTGTCATTGAGGAGAACAAACAATACAGAACAGATTTTCATCTCACATACCTACATATTATGGATTTAGTAAAATACAATAAGAAGAGGAAACAAGAAGCTATGTCATATTACAGCGGGGAGCAGAAAAGGCAAAAATAAAAGTGTTACACCAATGGGAGCGATATATCAACTGGAAAAGAGAACCTGACATGCATTCAGCTAATGGACAAGTCACATGTGGCATATGCATACTGTATCTACATCAGGCCAAAGCAAAAACAAACTGACAGCAGTGGTGGAATTTATGCAGGTACAAGAAAAACAGAGCAAACATTAAAGTACAGTGCAGCCATTGAAAATAATCTTTCTTTTTGTTGGACAGAAATTATGTTCAAAGACAAAACACAAAACTACTGAAGGAAAAATTCTTGGCTCTTGATTTGACATTTCATGCTTTCAAAATGCAGTCTAAACTATAAATGACTTGTTGAGTCTATTTTCCGTTTTTAGACGATCACTTGTTTATAAGAAAACTCTGAAAGCAAGCGCATTGAAGAAAATAGTTGTTTAAGCTACCTATTTTTTTACAGAAAGATAAAATTCCAAGGTACATATTCATCGCAAACATATAAATTCTTTTTGTCATCTTTGAAAACAAAGTCCATTAGTGTAAATCAGTTGAAGTGCTTCTTGGGTGGTCATTAAAAGCCAATGTTTCCTTTAAAAAGTCAGCTGAGGATAAAGACATAGCAAATGACTGACTGATGATCCCTTCACTATTAAACATGTTTGTAAAGTAAACATGTCAATTTGGGGAGAAAAATGTCCAAAGTTTCCTCTGTGCATAGATACTGTTACATCCATCTTCCCAGAGCAAATTCCAATCTGAGGTTTTCCTTTCTTTTTTTAATCTCTGTGAAGCCTGAATTTAATGGAAGCAAAGGCTGCAGGCATGACTAACTCAACCAAAACAGCAGATTTCCTGCCCAACATCATGCTTTTGAATTATCCTGCTGGCATTCAGGACATAAACATGTACCCACAAAGAAGAGGGTTCACTGGCGGGCTACAATCTCACTGTGGACTGAAGGGGCGGGCTTTCAGACAGAACCAGGAAAAGGTTCTGATGATATGATGAGTATTATCTGCCACACCATCACAAATTCATGTTGGGGTAACTTGCATTCAGACAAGTAACATAAGGAAAAAGCCATTACTGGCTGAAAAATGAAGATGCAACTGAGAGAAAGTTTGAGGTGATCTTAAAGTTCTCTCATAGAATAACTGATTAACTACATGAAATAAACAACTTTCGCTCATTGAGGTAAAGACGTGTTTTAATAAGGAGAAGAATCTGCTGAACTTGAGGTTACAGTCATTCTTGGAGGCAGATTTATTGATTTCTATGTTGCTGTCCTGACATATATTGAGTTAGTCTTAACATTTAATTTGCTTAAATAGCCCCTGACAAAGTGTTATTTGTCATTTCAGGTTAGTATCTTATTAATAACAAATTGCACAAATAAATAAAGTTGCTCGATCTTGGCTCACCCTTGATTGAGGTCATTTTCAGTGTTGTCCAACCATAGGCGAACAGCTACTGCATTGCCTTCCCGGCACTGTGTGAAGATATCATCCATTTTACTGATGTTCTCTGTTCTTTCTTAATGCACAGTGAGAGTCAATGCAGAACTAAACTGGTACAGGCGAGAAAGGCGGCCAAAGGGTGTCCTGGCCGGCATCAGTCCCTCATCTGTGACAGAATCAGAAGCTCAGCGTCACTCACACAATTCTGAAAAGGGACACAAAAGGGAAGTTACTCTTTTGGCATGTTTTTTCAGCTTGATCTCTTTTCCAAGCATGTGTAAACTCTCTCTCTGTCGTTTAAACGTCAACAAAATTACAGAGAAGTAAAAAGGAAATGTAATGTTGAGCAATCTTATCCACCTTAGTAACAATGGGTGGGTATACTGTTGACTGTTCAGTGACTCACAGCATTTGGTCATGACAAGCACCATGTACACTAGAGCAGAGAAACATTTCTATTCAGTCATGACACGTTTTGCTTTATCTTCATACTCTACTCAGCAATGCCAGCTGCAATACGTAGAAAACATAATGATAATACCCAGATTTAAGGAAAAGTAAAAATAAGCAACAACCAAACCATACAACTACTTATTAAAAGAGCTGGGTGACTAAAACATAAAATATCTTAAAACATACAGCAAGACAGTAAAATTAATACACTTGAAACCTAATAATGTTTGAATAACATAAGTAAACTGAAGAGAAGGGGCACTGTGTGTGATAATACATGACTCAGAAGCAGCCAAAACTGGATATGCATGAATGTTAGGGTGCCTAAATGGTGTAAGCTCTGCTTAAGATATTATGCATCCACTTTAAATAAACTCTGACTGAGCTTGAGAGCAATTTGTGACAGAAACGCAAACTAAATACCAGGCTGTCTGCAACAGTTTGGCTAGCTACACGGCTATCTAGCTAACATAGGGACAGACTCCGCTCTTAAAGTCAGTTTAAGCCTCTACTTCTTGGCAGAATCACCGGAAGTTTAACCCGAATACACTAAAGAAATCCATTATCTTCTCATACCAACCATAGTAAGCATCCCATGATAAACAAAATAAGACACTAACAGCTTTTGCTAACATGCTAACTATCTGGACACGGCGCAGTGTCTCCCGAGTCTCGTTTGTCGCTGACTGAATTGGAAGGCACAGCTACGTTTATTATTCCGTCTTTTAACCCGTCAAAACTGAAATGTATATTATTCCAATGAGGCTAACTTACCAGATGTATCCCCCTGTTGTCGCGTTAAACAGACAAACGCAGAAGAAGTTATTAGCAGCGTTATGTTATCTCCTGAAGATTGAATGCTGGTACGTCCACACCCTCGCCGCCGTACGTACGTGGTAACGTTCATGTTTGAGGAAGAAAGCATCCGCCCCCTAGAGGACACGGACGGTACTGCACAGAGCCCAGGTGTTCTCGTCTTCACAGCCTCGGGTTATGACATTTGAAAATGCGTCAACAAAGCGTGATTGGAGATTTTCACATGTCCAAAATTGGAAGTGTGTCAAATACAATTCATACAGTGTTTTGGTGCCATGTTTAAAGG
>JAPTYR010000006.1:31893447-31905049 GCA_029814505.1 Siphamia roseigaster | reverse complement strand
ACAAACTGCACACTGTCTTTACAACTTCAGATTGGTTTTTATGAACAGCAACATATTAACTTTCTCATGTTTGAGGTGATTGAGCTTCTGGCTAACTTTCTCTCCTGCCTTAGAAAAGCCTGGTCACGTGACTGATGGACCAGTTCAATATGTGGGCTGTGTTTCCATACAAAATACTATCGTAAGTCACCTAAAAATATCTAGAATTGTACAAGCACTTTTATTTTGCATTTATTAATTAGTAATTGATACTTTAATGGCATATTTGAAACATAATTGAAGATTTCCAGGTATTGATATATTGATACCATGGTATCAACATATTGATACCATGGTATCGATATATCGCTAGTACCAGCTTGGCTCAATTCGGTAGCGTTTCCATTTCATGATAGTACTGACTTTACAGTACCTGAATGTCATAGGCGCATACTTGTGCATTATCTGTTCAGGGAATTGTTGATAAACTCACTCGTTTTGTTTTCTCATCTGAATTTTCACATCAGCCACCAAGGACTGAATCTCCTGGACCGACCATGGTGTATTTTGGGCAGTCATCATGTGGATTCATGTTCCACTATATTTACTGTCAACTTCCGCATCTGCACTTCGTAAAGCGACGGGTCCACAGTGTCTGCAGGGTTTATACGTCACATTTTAGTATCACTTGGAACCTTGATGGAGGCGATACCAAAAATCTAGTTCCGGGTTTCATGGTACCGGGTCCATTTTTGTAATGGAAACTTACCGAAGCGAGCCGAGTCAAGTTGAGCCAACGTTACTAGTGGAAACGCAGCAAACAATAGATTGACTCAGTGTATTTTTTTAAGAGCTTGTGGCGCAGTCCCACTCATGAAATACCACCCTGGGCAAGTGCCCACTTCGCCCATGTCAGAAACCGCTACTGATCATGGGGGTCGCTGGGGTCTGTTCAGGGCCGCTGCCCCCCAGAGTGAGCGTATAGGGCCCCACGATCCCTATAGAGTCTTGGAACGTCCAAACAGGTCATATCTGATGACCATAAAAATACGATAAACTGCATTTTATACCAATTATTTACATGTATTGATAGGAAAAGTGATCAACAGGTATTTTACATGATTAGATAAGATTAATTTAGATGAATTTAAAATTTAAAAATTAAATATGTGGTATCGTATTCAAACTGGCATTATAAAGGTAAATATTGTGGAAATGGTTGAACTTTTGGTAGTTTCTAGCAGAGCTGAAGCACTTACAGAAGTTTATACCTAAAAAAAGCAGTAAAAATATAGATGTATGATCATTTTTTTGCATGCCTAAGGGGTAAAAAATCCATCTCTGATGATATTTGTTTTTGTGTTGTTGAAGCCACTGTCCCATCCACAGGTGGCCGCCGCTCTGAAGCCTCACAGACTTTGCCGCCAAGCGGAGGGCCAGTGAGAGCGTGGGCCATGTGACAACATTTTTGTTGTAACTGCTCCGCACTCTCCCACCCTCTGCAGCATTTCATTACTTCCAAACCCATGAGCTCAAACAATTTGTCTGTTGGGCTCAGTCAGCTGTGGCGTTTGATGTGAGCTCCCCTGTGCTGCACTCGTGTTCATTAGCTAACAATCAGTGGTTTTTGAGGCGCAGACAGGAGGGAGGGGGGCAAAACTGTACCGGTCCATTCTGAATGAACAAATGATGAAAAGCACCTATGAAAATAATTAATCAACTTGGTAAAAGAAGGTGTATAAAAGTCAAACAGCCTTTTTTACAAGAATAGTTTCTAAAGGTTAGAGTTTGATGATAAATACTATCCTAACATTAAATTCTTTGGGTGGGGTCCCTAAGGAATGTTGAAAGGACCCGCTGCTGTTTTACGAGGCAACAAAACAAAACACATTTGCTGACTGATTCATTATGTGTGAAAAAAATGTCCCTCACAGCCATCTGCCTTAAACTTGAGAAGGAAAACGGAGTGGTAACCCAAGCCCACCAACACAGCATTATTTACCCACACTGCCTGCACAAACATGCAGATGCTAACAGTGATGGATTAGGCTGGGGTTGTCTGAGTCAGGCAGCCTCCTGATAACAGAGGGAGTCCTTTTGGGTGGACGCGATGTGGACGGAGAGGTGATGAAAGTGAAGTCCAGAAAGGGAGATTTCTGCCATGCCACAAAGGATTAAGTATCTGGTTTCTCCTCCTGCTTTGAATCTGGACCTGAAGCAGTGATTGTTGCTTTGCTAAACAACATGTATTGATAGTGTTCGTGCCAACTCCAAAGCCAGGTTAACACGGGGGCTTTAACTCAGGCACTTAGGGTGGGAGCGCCTGGATTAGAGATGCCATTGGAAATGGTTAAAGGGCATAATTTCAGAGCAGCCAGTTCACAATATTTAAGTCGATGTCTTGCCTTCTGACCGCTCAAATTGAAGGGTGGCTTACATGGGGGAGTCGTGGGTGGTCAGCAACCGGGGAGTCAATGCAGGTGCGACAAAAGACCTGGGTGATGAAGAGGGTGGGGAGTTGGAGAGAGAGGAGAGTTATGTGAAATGGGTCAGTTAGTTCCAACCACAGGTGTAGAAAGTGGCTGACAGAGACTGATGACCACTTAATGTAGGTCAGAAGAGACTATCTATCTATCTATCTATCTATCTATCTATCTATCTATCTATCTATCTATCTATCTATCTATCTATCTATCTATCGTATACATTATTTCATAAAAAGCAGCTTTTGTACATAGTAAACAGCAGTGGTTATTGGAAGCCAAACCTGGTCATTCCAGTTTTATCCTATTGTTTCAGTGAATGTTTGCTGCTCTAGAATATTGTTTTTGTCTTGCTAAGTGAAAGCCATTGTGCATCAAGCTGAGTTCTATTCAAATACAGATTTCAGCAGTGTGTGGTTTTACACTGCAGTCACATATCTGCTGTATATTATAAAATAAGTGAACTGAAAACACACATAGAACTTTTCTCACTTTAAAATCCTCTGTGTTCATTCACTGGGAAAAAAAATCCAAATCTTACCAAGTGTATTTTTCTCATTTCTGGTCAAAATATCTCATCACACTCAAAATAAAATAAGTGAGATATAGCAGTTTATTTTTAGACAATAGATCTTGAAAATCTTATTTCAAGAAATCTTACCAAATTAATTTTATTTGTTCAATCTTTTTTGTTTGAATTAAGCAAAAAAAAAAAGGAAATAAATAAAAAAAAACTGCCAATAAAACAATTGAAAATTATCTTGGTGGGATTTATTGAAATTAGATGTTCAAGATCTATTTTCTAGAAATAGGTTGTTCCATCTCACTGAAAAGTTACTTAGTCTTATTTTACGTGTGATGAAATAAAAATGATGATGAAAGTGTGAAATTTTACTAGAAATTACAAAAAAGATTTAGATTTTTGCTGTTTAAACTATTTCAGTTCTGAGAGATATCTGACATAGTATTTATGTAAATTCTTGTATTCCAATTTGTACAGAAATTAAAACATTTGCAGTTCAAGTGTGTTGTAAAAACTTCCGTTTTCATGTTATCCATTATTATTTGACACAGTGATTTAGAATGTGATTGAGAACATTATACATTATGTTTTGTGAAATTTTGTGATTTAGGAGTTATTTATCTAGCGTTGAGAGAGAAAACCAGCAACTAACTTTTACATTAGGCTTCATATCATGACAATAGAGGAATAGAGCATTTTCAGTGGCCATTATAGACGTTACTTCTAAATCCTATATATCTTTAATTTAACCAGGTGAAATCCCCATAAAGTTCAAAATGATTAAGACATAACAAACCAATACCTTTCATGCATTACAAATAAATAACATATAACCCATAAATACCCAGTGCTTCTTTTAAGGCAGTTTCTCTCTATTTAAACTTTAAGTGATTTATCACCATTTGCCATATTATCCTCTTTATTTTGTATTTTTTTCAATGAAAATCTGGTATTTCCCAGTATTTATTTTACTGATCATATATTTTTATCATCATGCTGAGATTATATTTGAATATTATTGGACCAAAGACACAGAAGGCTTAAGAAAAAGTGACTTTTTCAGTCCAATATATCAGTAACTGAACATAAACCAAGTGTTTCCATCCACCATCATTGTTCCAACTCCATGGGTTTTACTGGTGTATCAATGTTGTAGAAGATGACAGTGTTTCCATGGTAACTATGGAGCCTCTCAATGTCCAGATGGGTCATATCTGATCACCAGGAAAAGATGATAAACTGTATTTTACACCAATTATTTACATGTATTGACAGAATTAATGGATCAACAGGTATTAAAAACTTTAAATCGGAGGTTGTTTATGGACATTTGGGTCTTTATGGGTTAATATCTTCCGCTACATATTAAAAGACCAATGTAAAAGAGTAAGGGTTCAAGAAGTGTAAAACGCAAACCTTGGATTAGATCATGATGGAAATAAATTGAATATAACTATTGTTAATATTTCAGATGAGATTTGTTTTCCAAGTAAAAATATCTGTGATGAAAAAGGCCTATAGTGACCATTATCTGATAGACACGGGTGATGTGAATACGTTCTAATAACAGTATTCATATATTTCCGTTAGTAATATCATAACGGTAAATGGTAAAAAGCAGAATTCCAGAACACATTTGAATGCAAAAACATTTTTTTTAATTGCAAACCAAGAAACAAAATACAATCTAGCGCACTTTCATCTCTGATTCCTGTGAGACATCAATCATTCAAAGAACATACAAAGTAATTGGTCAGAAACTCTCAAGAACAAATATAAAATGCAGTGAAAACAGAATCGCTCTCCGCATATCATGAGACAAGAGCTCATCAAACGCTCGTAAGATAAACTAATACTCTGTGAAAATTACAGACCTCATACAAAAAATAAGATTTCTTTTTTTTTTCCTCAATAATAATAATAATTAAAAAAAAAAAAAATCAGCCAGCATATTTACAAGACAATATTATTTTCTATGAATCTGGCTTGCCTAAATTCCCAGTGAATCTTTACTTATTATAATTTCCTCAGTAACTAAATTGTTACACGTGTCTTTGCAAAGTATATAAGGCATGACGATCAACCTTTTGTCTAGTTTGATGTTTTCAACAACAAATCTTAAATATCATGGATGGAAGACATATTAAAGGAGCAGTCAGCCCTCCTTTTTCGTGTACTAGAAACTTTTAAATTCTTCTTTTAACTTTTCTGTGCATTGCTCAGCCCATCTAAGGCACCGACTATTGAGTAGGGGGCTTCAAAAATGTACTGTACATAAACATTTGACCCAAAAGCCTGCTGAGAAAAGAGCCAATCCTACACTAACTTATCAGCATTATGTACATGTATATAAACATCAGTGAAAAGAAATAATGAACATAGGAGGCAGCGAATAACTTAATTTACATGCAATCAGTTGGTGACTAACCCAAAAAAAAAGGATAAAAAAAAAAAGGTACAAAGAACTTTACAAAACATTCATCACTTCAACTCATTATGCTTTTGCCAAACAAAGTAAACAGTCTTCAGAGATTCGACAGACTGATGAAAAGATCATTTTCCCCTGGAATTTAGAACAGAAACAGCAGTTTGTGTGGAGCGGCCGTGCTAAAAACGAAACAAGTTGACAGCTATGAATCAGCTATATAAAAAAATGTGTGCATGCAGACTCGGATGTGATATATATCACCGTGTAAGAGAACCTGCCAAGCGTAGAGGGAGGGGAAAAAAAAAAAAAGTTAATTAAAAAGCCCAAAGTCTGAGGTGAGGACTACTCTTTGAATGCAGGCTGCAGCGGCAGATGTGTGGTGCCCAGTGCGTGTGTGACTCTATGAGAGTGAGAGTGAGCGAAACAGATTAAAGTAGGTTATTCTCAGACATCTAAACCTTTCGACCGAAGCTCTGGCGGGGCCGTATGGGAAAACGAGGGTGGAGAAGTGGGGGAAGAAAATAGAAAATGTGCGCCCACAATCTATAAAACCCCAATAAGAAAGACTGAGACCTCAAAATAAACACAACCTCCATCCAGGATTCGCTGTAACACACATATATGGCAACTTCTTCAAGCAGCAAACACCCTGATTGACTAAATGGGGAACCTTTCTAAAGGGTATGTTTTCCCTTTCATGTAAGGGTTAGGAGAGGCCGCTTTGATCCATGTATCATTCCTGAGGAAACACAAAAAGCACTAAGTGGAAAGTGTAAGGTCAAATCAAGAGATGAGATCACTGATGATGTCAACACTTTTGTTTCAACTTAATGTCACTGGGTTTGTTGTTTGTAGGGAGAGAGGAAAAAAAAAATCCCTTGGGGAGCCATTACACAGGCAGCTTTAACCTACATAGTTCGTAAACTGATTTTTTTTCACTCATGTATTAAATTTCTACTTTCCATGATCACTGTATATCCTCGGAGGAATTGCAGAGGAGCCAAACCCCAACATTAGCCTGTTCTGTGATCAGTAGTGACGTTAGCCGCTCACAACTTTCCAACTGTGTAGCGAAGTATTTGAACTAATGGCGTTTATAACTCGAGCAAGACAAAGCTTCAGAATCAGCACCCGGCGAGCGCTTTCTATATCAACAAGTATTTTCGCTTATTTACCATCTCGAATACCGACTTTGGGGTGTTGAGCAGGAGCAGTGAAAATGTCAGTGGTTTTATGAAGCCACAAAACAGCAGATGATGACAGCTCTGATAGTCACATCTGGTATTTATAACACTTTCGCTTTGATGCCGCTTTTAAAATAAAAAAACCTAAAAGAACTGATCGGTGTCAGTGTTACAGACAGAACTCGGAGGACAGAGAGGAGGGAAAATGGAGAAGACACCAACACAGCCTGTTATCATGGTGGAGTGGAGAAGTCCAAGGCCTCGTTGGCCACCTTTGATGTTTGCTGACAACTGTAATAACAGAGTTGTGCTTTTTTTACATCCAGAGTGTGACTGGTCCAATGTTTCAATACTGATTACTGCATTCGGTTAAGAACACAGAAATGTGTAAAGTAAATAAAGCAAAGCCGAGAGTTAAAATGTGTTTACAAGGGGCAGTGTCTTTTGTGATTTATTTGCTTTCCCCTCAGGACGAAGCCTGTGAAATTCTCCCTTTTATTCATGTGTTTGACCAACTTTCCCTTTACTCAACAAGATATTTTGCTTGTAAAAACACATGCAGTATAATCTATTTTTAAATACTTGGTTGCAGCCATGATGAAGACTTGAGCTATATGAAAATTAGGTAATCGGGAAGTTTTGAAAATGCCACAGAAGTTGTGAGGGTTTATGATAACGTAACACACTGGAGCAGAGTTCAGTCAGTCAAAGATATAAATACTTCAATAACAAGGGTCTGAACACCTTGACCTTTGACCTGTGACAAAGACAGGTACAAACACAAACGAGCAGAATACAAAACTTCATTCACATCAGTTGAAAATGTCACTGTATGCCACATCCTCGTCAGCCTTACGGAGATAAGATCAGTGAGGCGTTCCAGCTTATTTGTAGCTCCTCAAAATGCTACAAAGAGTGAGTACAATCCACATACACGTCCTTAAGGTTGAGTGGTTACAATCAAGGCAGAGCAGTATTGTTCGAAGGGCTCATTGGGAAACTGAGCTGGGACATTTCATTAGTCCTTTAACTGGAAAGACATGACCGTTAATGATATTTATATCTGTCACTCGTTAAATTACTCTCAGTCAGTCTGTCAGCCAGTTGTCTTTTTTTTTTTTTCCTCAAACATACCATTCCCTGCGAGAAATCACAGATCCGTCCATGTGGGACACGTAGTCGCTGTCTGTACCATTGTCATAACAGTCATCGGGAAGGTAGGGGGAGCCGTTGTTCACTATGGTGCTGTGAACAGGAGGCCCGCAGGGGTGCATGTTTTGGGTGTTGTAGTGATCAGCGTAGTAGTTTCCCTCTTTGAGGCCCCTGTGGTTGTCCCCCCTGTCGGCCCAGTCGTCCCTGTCCTTACGATCAGTGGTATAGTCGGGGTAGATGATGTCTCCACCCAGTTTGGGTTTTAGCTCCTGGCTGCCTTTGCTCCCTTTGTCCCCGTAAACCTCCTGCAGCTCATGCGGCTGTAGCACGTCCAGCTGAGCCTCCTTCTGCATGTCCGAGGGTCCCAGGTACTGCTTGGTGTAGTAGTCTCCTCTGAAGGTTCTGCGTGAGCGCATGAAGCATGCTCCACCCAGAATCAGCAGAAGGAGCAGAAACAGAACTCCGCCCACGGCGCCACCGACTATGGTGCCGATGCTGCTGTCAGGTAAAGAGGCCAGGGTCGGGGAGGTGAACAGAGCTTTCTGTTGGTCCGCTGTGGTGCTGGTTCTGGACATGTCATGGAGGACAGATGCAGTGGTGCTAGGGGCAGCTGTGGTGGGTGGAGGATCTGCAGAGCAAACGTGATGAGAAGATTAAATCAAGCAAGGACGGTGGATGGGAGGAGCAGTTTGAGTAGATTTACTCTACTTCATTTGTCTGATAGCTTCGGTTACTTTTCAGATTACAGTGTTTCACCCTTTTCCTCTTCAGTGATGTATCTCTAGTTGTTTTACATGTTTATTACAAACCTGAGGTTTACTGTTCCGTCACTGAAAAAATTCAAACCCCCTTGAAAAAGCAGGAAAAGGCACTGACTGTTTAGAGCTAAATGGATCCCACAGTAATGATACAAATGTATGAAGATCTTACATACTGTGATGCATTGCAGGGTTTTCTCCAAATTGGGGAATGTCTTTAATGCCTTTATGTGTTGCTATTATTTGGCTAAAAACATTTTTTCCCTGGCATCCCTGTGACCAGCCCAAGGATTTAACAATTCAGAAAATTAAGTGAATGAACAACATTTACAAAAACGGCTCAAGGAAGGTGAAGACTAATGATTGACTGATACATCGGCCGGCCGATATATCAGGCTGATATTTAAATTTTTTTCTTGGATCTGTTGCGTTGGCCAATACTCTATTTTTTCACCTGCTGTGATTTACTGACAGGCGAAGTTCAGGGGCAGCTCCATGTCGGTGCTGTCCACATAAAGGCCATGCTTTGGCCCTCCCCTCAGTATCAGAGACAGTGCTGAAATCCTGCTGTTTCTGTAAGTTTTACATTTTCAAAGTTTTAACTGTTAAACATTGCTGAAATTTTGCACACGTTAAAATTGGGAGCATGAACGCCACATTAATGTAGACGCATTTGTGAGTCAGAATGAAAATGGATACGGTAATACCCAGTACATACCTGTTGTTTTAGTCACAGCTTTTAGGTTATGTAGTTATTTGGAACATAAACCACAAGTAGTTTATGGTGTAATGTAGTGTTTTTCAGAGTGGCATAAATCCATCCGTTTGCTCTAAGGAAAAGCCTGTGTGGCTCTGTGCACATTTACACACACTCACCTTTTCTGTCGTGCGCCTGTAACCTGCATGTGCATGCGCCACAGTACCATATTGACCCAAACATAGGACGACCCTGATTATAGAACCCTCCACTATTTCATGTTATTTCCAACAACAACAAAAAACTCATCCTATATTCAGATTAATATGGTATTTAAAGTAGGAAGGAAACTGAGTGAAACCCCGGCTGAACTGTGCGCATGAAGACCTGACGGACACATGCACATGTAAATCTGATTACACACAAGTCTATAAAGTAGGAAAAAAAGATGAACCTCAAACATTAACAGCAATAAAATGAAGTATACGTATAACACAACCGTAATATGAATTCAAAAGCATCATATATAATAGTCACAACCGTAACAGGGACCGGTTAATGGTTCGATGACAACTTTGAATTATCATGCATAAATTTATGGTCGAGAAAGCAGAAATTTTACTTGTGCGGTATCAGTGCTTTTTGGAAAGAATTTGAGTACTTCCACCACTGGTGAGTGGTTATAAAATACAGAAAAAAGGAGACTGCAGTTCCATAAAGACACTCTAAAGTTCTAGATGACTGACAAAGCGAGTGTGAATGGTTCTTCAATTAATTTATAACAGCACTGCACATTGTTAAAGTACAGACATGCCTCTCTTGAGACCAAAGAATCTGTTGAAAGCTCTGCTGTAGAGCAAAAAGGAGGAAATGAGAGGGCCAGGAAAAGGTTAAGTACTAACTGTCACTGTGTGTGCTGAGAGAGAGGGAAAGTGATAGAAGGACAGAGGACATGCGCTCATGAGCATCTGAGTGAGTGTGATTGGCTCTCCCCCCTTTTCTTTCTAAACCCTGCTGTGGGGAAGTCATGTGAGAAGATGAAACACTGTGTGATCGATGGGAGGCTCCTGCATCTGATTTGTCCTCCGGTGGCTGCCATTTGTGATAGCAGCCAGAGCCAGAGAAACGGGGTGAGTGGAGCTCAAGGTCAGGATGAGTGTCTCCATTCTGACCTCCAGCCTCTAGGGCTAAGAGCAGCCTGATACCAACAGTCGATCCTCGCCAAAGCACATCAAAGCTCTGGCTACAAAGCGATGTGACTCTGACAAAGAGAGGCCTGCGTCTTTAGGAGGCTTTAAGGTACTGGTTATCAAACCAGAATCCTTAAAGAGCCATAATGATTTGTGTAACTGAGAAAGAATCTAATTAGCTGCAATTATATAATCTGCATGCCTGAAGGATCAGCAGTAAAGTAAAAGCATAAGAGAGGATAACAGAGACAGATCAAGGTCAGTGAATTGATGCACTGGCAGACGTCTTCTTCGTCAGTCACCATCAATCCAACCCTGGAGGCGGACATTTTAACCTCGCATAGGTTACGAGCATCTGCAAACATGTAGCTGATCAACGAAGAGATGAGTAGCCAAGAACCACAAGGCTACAGAGACAAGTGGGAATGTGAAACAGCTACACAAAGCAGCCGCAGTGGGGGGAGGAATATCGAGTAACTGTGCTTAACCTGGGTATCTCCACAGGGGAGGGAAGCAAGAGGCCCCCATGCCCAACAAGTCTTAATATTTGACAAGAGAGGCCAGATAATTGCTCAGTGCTTGTCCTTCCTGGACAGGATGTCAGCTGTGCTTTCGTTTGGAGCAGGACTCCAAACCAGGCCTGTAAACAGATGGAGCCTGACAGCCTTTTTTGGGGCTCCTCCAGTTCTTTCCTCTCGACAGTGAGAAACGCGAAGCACTGTGTTAGCAGCAGACTACGTGTCCAAAAGCAGCAGTTGCTTTGTTTGGAGAAGGATTAAAAGGAGCAGAGGAGAAATGAAAATAAAAAGTGATGCAGAGTTCTCAGGATACACGCCCTGACTTTACAATGATGAACTCAAGAAGAAACTCTGGACAGACAGGAAGCAGACGAGACTAGTTTAGCATCCTGGGTACTTTCAAAGGTTTATATCAACAAATCACCAGCATTAATTAATATAAATGACAAAAAATTTAATGAAACCGTTAGGTCTATTGGTTTAACATTCATATGTGAACACAATTGCTTTTAGACTGCAACACAACACACATACACACTTGTTGCAAACCTGTGAACAGTGGCCTGTACTACGAACGGAGTTCAACCTACCCAGAACTAACCCAGGGTATCCACTGGAAACCGGGGTTGACAAAACCTGGTTATCCAGGTCAGGGTTAATTGGTACTACGACGCTCAGTATGAAGTTGGT
>JAPTYR010000006.1:31871695-31882106 GCA_029814505.1 Siphamia roseigaster | reverse complement strand
ACACACACACACACACACACACACACACACACACACACACACACACACACACACACACACACACACACTAAAAACACACAGTTTTTCTCCTCCAAAATAAGGAGTGTGTGACCATGTGTGTACGAGTCAGGCATTTTGTTTGAATCACTGCTGAGACTTAAATGTGTGTTGCATTGTCTTGTGTAGTTTCTTTCTGTGCTATACTTTGGGCTTTCCTGTTTTTTTTCCTGTCTTTGGTGATTGAAAATTTCCGAATATTTTTCTAGGGTTTTTTTTTCATGATGTAAACAGATCTAATACTGTATAAGCTTTTAACTTATTACACACAAAGCAGCCATTTGTTCATCACTTTAAAAGATACTCAGGGAAAGTCACCTGTGATTACTATTCAATTATTCCAATACATTTCTAAGGATACATTCTTGTCTTATGTCACCTTTGATTCATGATGTGTTCTAAAATTAGCCTTCACTATTAAAACATGCCTTGCAGTGTTGCCCTGTTTGCACTGCGTCTGCAGGAGTCCTCTGGGTGCCCCGGTGAGGGGGAGAATCAGGGTCAGAGCCATGTGGGTTTTGAATTCTCCTCTCTACAGCTCTCTGAGCTGACATGACAGCTGTTTGTTGTCACCCTACCATGCAGTTTTTTTTGCTTATTCAAATATAACACAATTATGCAGCTTTGTTGAAAGCTTGACAGCGAGATAAATATTTACAAATGTGTGCTACCAGTTCTACAATATTATCAACAGACAAACACAATTCACCATACTCTCCCAGTTGTCTGAGGAGCAGTGAACTAAAATGCTTGGCATACATGGAATTGTATTGATGCATGCAGACACGTGTCTTAGGCAGGCATCTCCGTAACATGCTCTGCATACTGCAGCTACCTGACACGACACTCCAACTGCTACCGTACGTAGTTTGTCCATCTCACTGTGTCAGCTTTCAGCCCTGTCAAAGCATACACAGAAACTAGACTCCATACATACTATGTTGTGTTTGTTTTACAGTAAGCATTTGGGAGTAAGTAGGAAAAGGAGGGAGAGAAAGGGGGGAAGTGCTTAAAGCGGCTCCACCCTAACCATTATGGGAGGAAAGACAGATGGCCTCTGCATGGGATACCTACACAGCCAGGAGGTGAGTGGGGAAACTTGGCACTGTGAGCTGAGACCATGAGGAACACAACCGGGTCTCACAAACTAGAGCACCATGAAATATTATCTAAAATACTGCAGACAAATGAAATGTAAGCAGAGCGTTAACCAAAGCTGTCATGCTGTTTCACCAACAAAATAGGTGTACAGCTTCAGAGATGAAGCGCAGCCTGGGACTGTCACAGGTTTTATTGCTGGCTATCCATCTAACACAACAAACAATCAAACTGCACAGAGCTGGAAATCTTTATGTTGGGTTACAGGTTTGATGACTTGCAGTTTCAAAGCATGATACTCTACAAGACTATATGAACCTTGTCCCACAAAACTTAATTTCTCTGAGCAGGAGTGGACTGCACTTTTGCACTCTCACAGAAACGACATCCTCCAGAAACCCAGGGAAAGAATGAACTCATGGGAAGGTTATGCTTGCCCTTTGAAGAAATGTTTCATATTTGTTTCTTTCCCTCCTGACATCACTAATTGCGACAAGCTGCTCGAAAGACGCAATGCTAAATCAAAACCTTCCTCTCTGCCTGGCAACCGGCTCAAACATTCGGCGTCGGCCACTTGATGAGCCAAAATCTCCACCTCCACAGACCTGACCTCGCTTCAGCCCTGACCTCCCCAAAGGACTCCATCTCCAGGCAAGAGAGCTTCCCAGTGAAGCATGCGCTTAGTGTCAGCAACATGTGAAACACAGGGATCCAAGGCCAACAACATTCATGAGAAGCAACAAAATAGACAATATGTCATGTTCATGTAGACAAACTCCATGAATAGATTATAATGTCAAACAGCACTCAAGAGGGACTGATCTGAAGACCTCACAGGAGAAGAATGCAGACATAAGATCTGTGCAGGAGGGAGTGTGGTTTAGGACTAAAGCAAGAGGAAAGTCTGACTGCTCAGCATTCAGACACGGATACAGTAAGGCCAGGATGAATTAAGGACACACAGCATGAAATAGGGACAGTTTTGCAAGAAATATAGAAGTCACAGTTGTCGACAGATGGAAAAAACATATACACCATATGAACTAATGTCTTCTGTTTACCTTGAAAGTCTAAGCTGAGAATGATGTCAAACCTGAGTTGACTGCTTTCCAGTGCAACAAGTCAAGAAAACAAGAAGGCAGTTCTAGTAAAGTTAGCTAGCAATAATAGTTGACAAACCATTACAGTATAAATGGCATATTGACATGACCACAAATAAATCAGACAGTACTGTATGCATGACTGGTTTAATGATACACAAACCCAAAAGAAGTGCTAATAAATTGCACAAAAGCCTTTACTATTGATGTATGGAGCAGCCATCTTGGATTCTGAAGAATGATTCGATGATAGGCTGCCTCTCTGAGTCACAATTGCAACTTGAGGGGGTGTTCCAGTTATAATTTCCAGCTGGATACTTGGAAATTTGCACTTCACTGCTCAAAGTAAACAGTACATGTAAGCACATATAAATAACTAGGTTTTAGAAGAATAAATTGTGTGGTTTGCTGTTGAACAAGATTTGAAACAGATTTTAGAATCAGATGTATGTGATTTTAATGCAGTTATTTGAGCTTCAGTACTTAATAAAATTAAATTATTAATGATTTCTTGAAGGAAAATCCCACAAATTTGAGCACCAGTTCCTGAACAGTATTCTAGTTGATACCAACTTAACATTTTAACAAAGAAAATTCTAATAAAGTATGATTAAAACTTTGATTTTACTTTTCTGCATGCACTATGGTAAATACATTAATGTATGTAAATTCTTCAGGCATTGAAACATAGGATCAAACAATATCAGGCACTTTTCAGTGCTCATTAATATCTGCACAATTCAGTCTGTTCCGTAAAAATATTCAAGTGCATTATATACCCATTTCATTCATGATTTGAATTCCTTTTTTCCCTCCCCCCTCTCTGCCCTTGTTTTCAGTTTTCTCTACACCAGTGCAAATGTTTAAGAGCCAGGCTAATGAAAGGTGGGTTTCACACTGTTCCCATCACTCACTGAAGTGTGCATACATAGCATACACTGGTGAAGCACATGACTTACTGTAGTCCCCAACTCCTTTCCCGCTGCATTAATTTTCAAATATCTGCAGGAGGCAGAAGGGCAGTGTTTCATTACTCTTTAATAAGTGCAGTAAGTCAAACTCCTTCCAGGCATTAAAGTCTCTTAAGTGCAGGAGGGTACCAATGCTGGTGGACTTATGTTTATATATGACAACAAAGGTCACTTTCAGATGTTCATTAACATGCTCTAAGTGCATGGTGGCATGGAGGCTCTCTGACAATTGTGCTGACAAACTGCAGACTAACCGCAGCAGCCAGTTTAATCTATATGAAACTGTGATGCAGAAGTAGAAAAAAAAACATTCTATAAAGCTACACTAACAATAGTACCTAATCTTGTCATTCTCTCTGAGAAGGCACAAAAGCACACCAGGGAAAAGAGAAAAACCTTGGAAAAAGCAATTCAGAGACGGTGCACTGCAACACAAATTGCGATTGCTGGTAAATTGCACTGTAACGTGGGAATTTTCTTAATAACTGCTCTACTGGGGCTTGCAGTTTCTGAGAGTCATGTGTGCCTTTAAACGCTGCTGATTCAATGAAGTCAATAGGCAACATAAAGCCATTTGTTTAGCATTGTTACCCTCTAAAGAGGTTACCGGGGTGAAAAGAATTCAGACAATGCCTGAATGCCCAACACCGAACCTTTGCTTTATCTCTGTGAGACCGACTCTCAATCAGAGACATTTTAAGACAGGATAGGCCAAGTGTTGAATTGCCTGATTTGTAGCATGTCTTTATCATAAGACATATTTGTGCAGTGTGAAGAAACATTATTCTCTACACCAACACTAATTTCTCTCCTTCCTTCCTAGTATTGTGTTATCAGGGTGTGAGGCTTTCTCAGTAGACTAATTCATGGCAGAGAAAAACACAGGCTGACAGGTCTTTAAAAAAGGGGGTTGGCAGGCCTCCTTAACATGTCATTGTCCTCTTCATACCCCTTTTTTGCTCATATACATCCCTATAGATGTCTGTGACCTTCTCATCCAAATCACATTTGATTAAATATCAGTGCTTGAAAGAAAAAGATCAATATTGTTGGCATACAAAGTGTCAAGGTTAGGTTGCTACCCCTCATAAGGCTTGTGCTTAGGGTGTAGGATTTGAGAAGGACAATGTCTACCACTGTGTACTCAAACAACACAAACATTCCTGCAGCGTCCTGGTGTATTGTGTGGGATTTGTTATTGTTTGTTGTGGGTGTTTGAGGTATTTTAGTATGTACGCACAATGATTTGGACCCTGAGATGGACGGTAATGTCCACTTTTCCCGCAGTCAGAAAATATAAAGGAATTTGGAAAAAACAAGACAACTTTCAAAAGAAACACTCTGCCACAGAAAAGGGGGGAGACATAATTCAATCTGTCATGTGAAAAGGCTAACTTCATTTTGTCCGTTTTTTTAAGTGCTTAGGTCACAAATAGTGCCTTTAGTAATTAGAGCTTAAGTGCGTGACATTTCTGACATAAAGATACTAATAGAGTGTGCATGGATGCACAGTACTGTTGAAAGTTACACTGAGGTTGAAATGTTGTCCAAGTGAGGAAGTGCTAACTCATCAACTGCAGACGAATCCTTTTTGTCCTTTCTTATGTAGCTGAGTGACTCCAAACACTCTGTTCTTATTTGTCTCAGAATTCGACAAACGCCCACTTTTAACCACTGTATGTGATTTCACTTAAAGAACAAATATGCTAAATATTTTGTACTTTCCAAGCAAGTGGTTGGATTAGTATCTGTAACTTATTTCTGATAATAATTCACAATGCCTTAACAGGGTAAAAGACATTTGCTGTTCCCGATGTGGGTGTCCTTAACAATGCTTAGGGTATAAAACAGCATAAACAGCAAAAATTATTACAAAATGGAATATTTTGTAGTTTTCAGCTCTAAAGTGCTGTAAATACAGGTTCATTTCATTTGTTAAAGTTGAAAGATATCAGGTTTTGGTAATGTCCACAATAACTGAGACTGCAAAGAAGAGTGAAAAAGGGTTCCTTATTAATGACAGACTTCACTGCCCCTCACTTGGTCTGAATGGGCTACTGTACTTTTATTAGGCTATCTAACATAATGGAAACATAGTTTCCCACATGCCACAGTGACCCCAAAGGGAATTATTAGTGTTTTTCTTCAAGATTATTACCATGATTACCTAATTTTAGATTTTTTTTTTCATGAAAAAGCAATAGCTTTTTTTGGCGGGGGGGGGCGGCGGACTACAGTAAACGTTATCGGTTACTTCCTCATGTAATTTTCATACAGTGGTTCAAGTATTACATATCAAGTATAATAGATTACTACTGTTCACTGTTAACAGTTTATCATTTGTTGTTGCCGAGGTGCAGGTCCTTCTATCCATAAAATCTATACAAATATGTGAAACTACATAAATGGACAAAGCTGTTTACAGCCACATTGTCGATGACCACACATATCAAGGAAGGAAGTAAAGCAGCCCAACAAAAACTCTTTTCTGCACCGTGGATATGCAGTGGTCAGTACACAGTGGTTTGGTCAGTGTGGCATTTTTCACCAGCATTTATCCTAGTTAGAGGAAGTTCATTTCCCAGGCAGGCACACCCACTAGTCCCGTCACCTATTCTCACCCTGTTTTTGCAACAGATTAAAGTGCCACTCTTGACTTAGGCTTACCACCCACTTTGAAAAGTAGGAACAGGGAGATTTAGGTACCATGTATAATGGTCACAGATTGTAAAGTTGTTGTTTTTTTAAAACCACCAAAACATCTTCAATTGCCTCAAAGACAGACAATGCACCGGATCCAGTAAATGAAGAGATCCTGCCCTTAAAATATAAGTAAAATCCAAAAAGACACAAAAAAACGACAATAGACAAGTGCTTTAAGTTACATGATATGCTATTCCTATAAGAACCTCAATTTGATCTTAAAGACAAATATTTTGAGTACATAAAGAATAGTATCCCATTTAGTATTACAGCTCTGAGCTGGAATATCTGATCTTTCAAAATTGTTCTTAAGCCCAAAATAAAGTGGGTTGTTTTGTTCCAGTTTCTTTCATAATTCAAGGAGAAAATAAATAATAATAGAAATCACACTGAACTATCACATTTGTCAGGAGTGAGTGGTAACCTATGACTCTTTCTCTGTGAGAAACAGCAGCTGGGATGCTGAAAAAAATATAAGAAATGAGTCTCCTTCAAAGCTCTGTTGGGTCTTATTAGCAAACCTGTAAACCAAGAGAAGGACTATACCTCAACTGTACTGTCTGTGTGAAAAGTAATGAACAGCAGTATCAAGTGTGGAAAGGAGTGATATACTCCTTAAATCATTACTGCAATAGATCTACATTAAGGTCCAGTGCTGGGAAAAATTTAAAGTGTAAAATATCTATCCTCAATGTTGTAGTAAACCTATGGAAACAGTATGTTTTCAGCTACAGGCACTTGAAAAATTCTTTTGTGACTAGTAGAAGATCTCAAATGCCTATTACACTGTTCTAGACCGTCATTCATGAGCGTACCCATTATTGTACATAAAATATACATGACCATTTCCTGCTCACTTAGGGTTTTGGACATCCAGCCCTTGAATAATGAATTCTAGGCTTTTTTTCTCCACAATTTAATCCAACAGTTTTGAGAGCCAAATTGTACAGCTCATCAATATTACAGTGCGCACAGTACAAATAATAAATCCTCTTTAAAAATCAGTGCTTAAAAGTTTAGGGATTGAATAAACAATGTACTTGGAATGTAGTAGTGCCTGCATCTTACCAAAGGGTGTGCCATGTCAATTGCTGGATAAGTAAAAGGTTTGGGGGATTCCTTCAGTCTGCTATTGTATATTCTGTGCCAAAATTTCTAAAGTAAAAGCAAATGAAACAGCAGAGCTAAAAGCTTGCTCGCTGCAGCCAACATTGCTTAGTTTTTAGCGGGTGGGTGTTAATAATTTTCCACTTGGGTGGTAGGGGTGTGTCATTGCATACAACTGACTGTGTGCTCATCCCAAACATCATAACCACCTGACAGCTGAATGAGTGAAACATCTAAGACTGAGTGCTGAAAAGCAGCCACACCTGTTTCCCATAACCCCGGTGCTCTTCTCCTGGGGGATGCAACTGCTGACTGTGCACTTCCTGCATGTACCCCTCTATAATATAGACTGTGAAGACCCAGTGTATCCAAATGACCCCAACCTTAGCTGCATACTGTGATCTGTTCTTTTGGGGAAAAACCTGGAGTCGTGAAAACAGCAAGCAAAAAAGGTTTAAAGGTTTCCCTCTGTTCATTCACAGTAGGTAATTAACCATGGAAATATCTGGAAGCCATTTACATGGCGCACTTTCCTATGACTCAAGTGAATAAAATCGCTGATTCCTGTCTTTGTAAGATTTATTCAGTAGACAAGGAACACTAGCTAACGCTCAGTGAATAGTACTACTAATATCTGCATTTTCAATATATTTATCTGCATTTTTTCCTTCCCCTTCCATTTTCGCACGGCTAATTTCACATGCACTTTGCTGATTTAAACTGTTGACTCCTGGTACTACCATTGGGAGGAAGTAGACTCTAACTGATGGAGGAAAAGACCAAAACAACATATAATCCATTATTACTGGCTCATAAACTAAAACATTGGTACAAAGATGCCATTCTGTTTTCTATTCTGGCCAACAGCATTCATAAAAAGACCAAAACCAACTGTGTGCTAATGTATACAGCCTCATTAAGAGTCTTTGATCTTCATCTCTGAACCAAACCCTGACTGTATATATTGTCCAACAGGATTGACTTTTTTTTTTTCATGAAACAATTTTCTAAAACACCTGGGCATTGCACCATTTTGGCAATTGTTCAAACAGCGGTAAGTGGTGCATTTGTGGCTAACAATTTACAGAAATAGTACACATTTAGCTTTTTGGTAAATTTTTGAACAGCAGGACAGTGGATAGGGATGGTAGTACTCATGTTCATAATAACAAAGATGACCGACACTCAGTCTATTGGTGTTACTCACGAATGTGTTATTAGTTTTTATACAACAATAGAGCTCTATGGCTTAGGGAAATAAGATATATCAGGCTCAACTTGAAATGCATATTAACAATGACGGGGGTACAGTCAGGAAAGTTTTGCACGCATCTAAGATTATGAATGTGGGCAGACGTCACTTTTTGCCCATAATTGCAGTATATAGTTCACCCCACTGTCTCTACACAGTGATCTGAAGCACAGCTGGGATTTTTATTCAACTAGTCAAGCCATGACGCAGACATAAGACAGTCCACATTAACTGGATAAACCATGTTACCAGGGTTTTCACTAGGTTCTTTGAAGGCTTTGGTGTTAGTGTTGATGGGAAGTGATTTGGTTGGACATTTAGAGAGGGGCATCCATCAGGAACATTTGTTGCTACTTGTATTTTATCATGATTTCAACTGCAAACAGTCAAGGTTCACTGGGTGGGATGACAACACATAACATAGTATAGAGCTGCAAATTACCTCTAGACAGTGACTATGCAACATATTTATTTACAATTACAAACAATGAGTGCTTAAAAAACCTTAGTGGAAATGCTGCAGTTGTGAAGAAAAAAAATAATAATTTGCCCTTATGCCTGTCTGCTCTGGAAAAATGAGGCTGAGCTCTGTCATAGTTGTATGAAGTTAGATTTTGACCTCATATTTGTCAAAATTACAATCCAGTTAAGGGAGGATGTTGGATGTCAAGTGTCAGAGATTGTATATTGTAAGGACCTGAAGGGAGGACTAGGGAAGCCCCTATTTGTGTGCCAATAAGTTAGGAACTACTACTTAAGTATTAATGCACATGTCATTTTATGTTTTTATATCACTTAATCAGATTTTATGGTAAGATGTAACACTAAGTGGAAACATTTCTTGGTCTAAAGATGACCTTCCTGTCCAAACACAACTAGGGTGTGATATAGAAAATGATCTGCTCATTGTTCAAATTAAACTCCAGGTTGAGAAGGAAATAAATAGTTTTCACGAATTCTGCTGTGACTAACATATTACTCCCCATTGTATGCTTAAAAAACAGGAAATAGTCAAATTTTAAAATTGAAAACTTGCTGTTATAATATGAAATATCTCAATTGTTAAATATCTGATCTCATTATCTGAACCCACTTTATCCTCACTAGGGTCACAGGGGTCGTATGGAGCCTATCCCAGTCACTGAAGGGTGCACTGAAGCAATTAAGAACATATTTTTTTATTTTTATTATTGTATACTGCTGACCAATAACTATTTAAGCCACAGATGGCGGTTGGTCTTGGACAGCCTTCACATGATGTAAGTTTAGCTTTAGCAGCTATGTACTTATTTTACACAACTTCATCTTCCTTAAAAGGTCAAATTTAATGCAAAAAGATATATTTTGTCAGCTTTTAGAGACTTGGGTGTAAAGTTGCTCTGTTACCAATGAATTCTCTTGGAGTGGGGTGGTATTTTAACTTTCTACTCTTGTCAGTATACATTCTTTTTACAGATCTGCTCCAACATTCCATTTTGTTGTTGCAGTGGAAGTAAACTGCCTTTCTGTACTGGATTCATAGTCATGTGGCTCCTTCTCAGTAGATCAAAAATCTCTGAATTTCTAAGCACACCCTGCTGGTACTGGTTCTAAAATATTAGGATATTTAATTCTACCTTTCTGACTCTTTCCAATATTCTTTGCTTCTTCAGAAAGTTCTTTCTCAACAGTTACTGGCTTAAAAGAAAAAAAAACCTAAATAAAATACAACCAGGGCTTTTATATTTCCTCCACAGCATTGACTGTGTCAAAACTTGCTGAGCGTGTCACCGCTGTTGACACAAGACATAAAGGAGAGGGAGCCTGGAGAGACAAGTTCCTCTGTGGGTACTCAGTACAGCACCATGAACTCTGACAGTTACTCTATCCATCACGGCAGAAGAATGGGTTAGAAACACACTGATGGAACAGTGTCTGAGGCCTTCACTGACCTGGTCTGAGCTCAGACTTTAACAACAACACATGCCCACCAGGTCACAACACAATCCCATTATGAAAGGCAAGTCCATCAGCGAAGTGGAGAGTGGAAAGCACACTTTTTTTTTTAAGTCGTAGGGAAACGGCCGTTCCTACCGTCACAGTTCAGAGTTCTCCCGAGTGCTGCACGACAATGTCCGATTTTA
>JAPTYR010000006.1:31805365-31819688 GCA_029814505.1 Siphamia roseigaster | reverse complement strand
GAGAAAAACAACAAAATGCAACATCCAGCATACACACATCATTCAGACATTAAAAGCAGTTTTAAAAAGGTGAGTTTGTCTGAGAGTAACTCCTTCACTATTGCTATTCCATTTAACCAGATTTGACAGTTACTGCCTTAGCACGGTTTATTCTTGTATAGGATATTTCCATGGACATTATACAATGTCTAGCAGTGTGTAATCTTTGATTTTTTTGTGTAATTTTGCTCTCGTAATTGAAAAATAAATCACTTTAACTCGTCACAGGTTGCCTATGACCAAGAGGACTACTACCACTCAGTGCAGTGGCTGGAGGAGTCGGTTCGTCTCTTCCGAGGATCAGGAGGAGAGTGGAGCCCTGAGAATGAAGGGACTTTAAAAGACGCACTGGACCACCTGGCTTTCTCTCATTTTAAAGTGGGTGCAAAAACACACAGATAGTTATGAAACAACTTACCTTTAGATCACACTTATTTACTTTCCCCTTTCAGATGGGAAATGTGTCCTATGCATTAAGTCTGTCTCAAGAGTTACTGCATTATGGTAAGTTTTCCCTTTAATTTAATCATTTCTGCATCGTAACAGTCCATTCATTAAATGTATATTTGCATGTGTTTTACTTCTCAGATCCAGTGAATGGGAGAGTTTTGCAGAATGTTGAGAAATATGAGAAGCTGCTCATGGAAAGACCACACATATCAAACAGAGGTGGTGGGTTGAGGAGACCTGCATCTAAATACTTAAGGACCAGGAACATTTATGAGAGACTGTGTCAGACCCAAGGCTCTCAGGTACTTATCACCCTGAAAATAGTTCACTGAAATATCTGAGACTCACTTTCATTAATTATATCACCAACCAGTTGCATGATGGAAACCTACCTTTACACTGGTGGAAAAACATTTTTTGGAGATCCTATGCATTTGTGATATATAGCAAAAATTATTCTTATGTCACTGAAATCTGCCAAGTATTGTTCCCTTCTCCAAACCCACATCAATCCTTCTGCACATGCTCTGTTCGGTCAAAGTCAAAACTGGATTTTTCAGCAGAAAAAAAAATCAGGACATAACATGTTGAAACTGTCAATAATTTATTAACTTATTAATACTAAAAAAAAAAAAAAAACAATCATTTGCATCTGTTTTTCTGACGCAGCCACATCTTTTGAAGCACTTTTTTTAAATGTTGGAAACTGTAAAATTTTAAGGGTGTGTGAAAACTTTTTCTGTGGCTGTATAACAGGACATCTACATTTACATCACATATTAATATGTGATTTTTATGTTTTTATAAGTGAAACCCTTCTTTCCTAAGTGTGGATTCATTTGCTGTTTTATCACCAGTTGTATTTTTAAGTCAACTTTTGGTGGAAAAACATCAAAATATAATACACCACAAAGTATCAGTTACCACACCCAAGTGCCCTGTCACACTTTTGAGTCACATTTCATGTTAAATTTTAGGAAATAATGTCATAATTACATTTTTATCTATGCTTACTATGAAGTTGCTTTTATTTTTACCTGATGTGGGGGAGAACAATACTGCAGTGACAGATGGTTTGGAATTCAACAAAAAAATTCTTTTTTTTGTCTCGATCTTTTTCATGGACATCAGTTGCCTGTTTCTCCTAACAGCCAGTACATTTTGAAAACCCCAGACTATTCTGCGACTATTTCACCAGCGGCAGTCCAGGTCTTCTCCTGGGCCCAGTTAAACGGGAAGTGCTGAGCCTGCAGCCATACGTGGTCCTGTACCACGACTTCATCACTGACGCAGAAGCTGAAGACATCAAGATGCTCGCCCAGTCAGGAGTAAGTGCCAGCAGCGAGCATTTTTCACATCATTTCAGGGGAAAAACACCAAGGCTGGCTCCAAAATGTCTTATTTCTATTTTTCTTCTGCAAGTGGACTCAATAATATATCGCACTGGATTAAATGGTTTCACTTTATCAGGAAAAGTAACAGATTTTTGTGACTGTACTGTGAGTTTCTGTAGCTGCTGGGGGCTAAGCCAACTCTCTACCTTTTCCTTCTGGAAAGAACCTGGAAAGACCCTATGGAGCGACAGTTGGTCCGCTTCCAAACATTTAGTAAGGCTTAAAGGAATGAGGGATATATTACTATGAAAACTTGGCTTCGATCCCCAAACTGTCCGGTTTACACTACTGGTACACCATGAGCCCACTTTCATCAAGCTTTAGTATCTATCTGAAAGCAATGTCTTTTTTTAGAGTATATTATCCTTCACCCATACAGTATGCTGACTCAGTTAATTGGAGGAAAATTTGGTGGCCGAATTTAGTTGGTACCCTATAGTTTGTGTCAAGATTTGGCATTGTTGGGCGGGTTTTCCATCTCACGCTCAGATGGAAACCCCTGTACTTATTTAATCATTATGTCAGCTTGTGGGCTGATTGAAAACAGGCCCAGTCAACGGTATTAGTTTGGAGCAGTGAGCAACATTCAAGCATGGCTTACACTTTGTTCTTTCCAGAGGATGATATCCAAGCATCAAGTAAGAAAAAAAGGAAGGTTTATTAGGCTTTCTTGAAACTGATTATGTTCAATGCAATGTATTTTTTAAATATCTCTTCAAGTTTTTAATCCCTTCAAATTGAATAAAACTTTATAAACATATCTAAAGAGATAAACTGAGTAAGACTACCTTTTTTTTTTTATAGCATATAGGTGCTCCAGTATCACTTTATTTTATCTGTAAAAGCAGCACATTATGTTTTCTTCTTGGAGGGACATAGCACCAGCTTATTTACTGTTGAAAACTGGAAAACTTGTATGAAACTAGCAGCAGGCAGCATGACTCAGGCAGAATAAATCAGGATTCAGTTGTAAGAACTGATTTAATCCCAAACATCTGGTCTTTCCCAGACTTTTAACTGCTTTTTAGCAACTGAGGAATAACACACGATGAAATTTGAACCTGTTACCTGTGGGAAAAGTACTGTTTCAACATTCTTGTGTCATCAGTAAATCTCCACTTTTTACAGCTCTTGTCTTGGTTAATTATTGAGAACTGTCTTTCATCCATTCAGTCCTCCATCCCCTTCTTCACTGGGAGCTTTGGGGGATAGTGAAAGTGACTCAACTCCCCTTTTTTGATGACAGATTCTTGATTTTGCCTCTTAAAACGTCTGGCTTGGCATCAGAACATGTTTTCTTGCTGTTCCTCTTTAAGACAACTGTCAGGGCTGGACATTAAAGTTTGCACGCAGCGATGATCACAAACATAAATACTGTTTTCTGTCTGTGTTGACAAGTTAAGAAGATCTGTGGTTGCAACTGGAGAAAAACAAGCAACAGCAGATTATCGCATCAGTAAGAGGTACAGTATAGTAGACTGCCTGTTTGTGGCCTGCTGTTTATTATCAGTCATTCAACTTGAGTTACTTCCATTTAAATCAGATCATCTGGTCACATTTTCAGTGCATGGGTGAAGGACTCTGCTCACCCTGTTGTTGGGAAGTTGGACCTGAGGATCTCCATGCTCACAGGTTTGAACGTGACGCATCCATATGGCGAGTACCTTCAGGTGGTGAATTATGGGATTGGTGGCCACTATGAACCTCACTTTGACCATGCTACAGTAAGATTATTAATGTTATTTATACTGTTTTAGGTTTTGAATGTTGCTTTTGAATCACTTTTCTAATGTCATTTTTATTTTTTGTGCAACCAGTCCCCCTCAAGTCCTGTGTTCAAGCTGAAAACTGGGAATCGAGTGGCAACCTTTATGATATATGTGAGTCAGTTTTTACTCTTAACATCTTAGAACTTTACATAAACCAGGCTCCTTTTGGATGATTCAGAAGTTAAATTAAAAACATAGTCTTCCACACTTGGCATCAATTCAGCAGAATGTTGGAACAACCTCGGGTAGGAATTCACAGTAATCCTGCCTTACCTCTTTAATTACTGTTTTAGAGTACTGCTGTCATGTAATAAAGCTATTATGTCAATTGCCCGTGACCTCTGTTATTATAAGTATTCCTTATTTGATAGATCTTGCCTTCTCATTTGTCCAGGTTTGATGTCTGGTTCCTATCATTTGCTCGGTTATAAAATGTTAATTAAAAGTAAACACTGAATCCAAGTGGGTAGTGAGGTAATAGCATTTAGTAAGGCTTTGAAAACGGTGAAACAGTGCTGCAGAAGGAATTGCTTTTCATAACTTGAGCATATAAACACAAGACACAACTGTGAAGGAATGTCATTTTCCACAGCTCAGCTCTGTCGAGGCAGGTGGGTCCACAGCCTTCATCTATGCCAACTTCAGTCTTCCTGTAGTGGAGGTAAACACTCTGTAACTGTCTGTGATGATACTCCATGTCATTTTCACCTCAAACTGGAATGTTTTCACTTCGTGCTGCTCCTTGCTCACAGTTTGTGAAACAGCTGACAAAATGCTAAATGTCAGATCATAAAATCAACTGTCAGGCGATTTCTCTCCACAATACTGCTATTGTATGGCTGCGCCTCGGTGAAGGTGGACTTTACTTTGGGCTGATAAATGAACTTTTGTGGAGAGTTTGACATACCATCCCTGGAGTTTAACCATGTACCTTTAATGACATGAAGAACTGAACATCATGAACATGAACTAGTAGGGCCATCAGTTAAAATATATGAATGCTGCCTATCTGAAATGGTTCTTTCTTGTGGTTTTCACATCACAGAAAGCTGCAATCTTCTGGTGGAACCTGCATAGAAATGGTCAAGGAGATATGGACACTCTGCATGCAGGTTGCCCAGTGCTTATTGGAGACAAGTGGGGTAAGAATATAGACCCTTTGCCTTTGAACCTTTCCCTTTTTTTGCAGTATTTTCATGTTCTGCATCAGTTATCCACTGCACAGTTTCACTGTCATACAGGAGGTCATATACAAGTTCATGTTCATGCCACATCTGTGGTGCATTATGCTTTTAGAGATGTATCAGAGAGGCGTTCAAACACTGAATGCTCATCTTGGAAGCTCGACATCTGCTGCTGGTTGGTGCAGCCTATCTAACGCCAACACTTAAATGTGTGTCTGGAAACCAAGCGCACAGGGATATTAATCTTCACAAGGCAGCTGCAAAACTATTTGCTGTCTGCAATATTTCACTCAGCAATATTAGCTGTATGGAAAATAGTCATTTTCACTCATATTTATTTGAATATTTTAAAGACTGAAAATCATTGAGTTAATTCCATTATGCTACAATTTGCTATTTTTGTTCCAGTGGCAAACAAATGGATTCATGAATATGGTCAAGAGTTCCAACATCGCTGCAGTCTGAATCCTGAGGAGTAAGAGGGGCGGTGCAATAGCTGGGCCCTTTGGAGTACAAGAGCCAGCCTTTACAATTGTGAGGCACACTTGCAGGCAGAGAGAAGAGCCAGAGAGTGAGCACACAGGCAGGGGAGAGGGAAAGCTGTTAAAGGGGAAGCCTGCATCTGTGATTGGAGCCTCGGGCCCCAGGGAGCCTGCAGCACGCAGCACAGTGGACACTGCTGCAACGGACATGGATCAAATAAGGCTGGACTGGGCTTTTGGAGGGTGGAGCTGAAGTGTAGTGAGGCAGTTGACCATCAGCCCCCAGAGGCCAGGTTCTCTCTAACTGCTACTGGCCAATTCCTGCAGATGGAGAGAGGCCTCTGCCTTCACACACTGTGCCGATTTCAGTTGACTGTGCGAGGCTGTTTGCCTCTTACCTACAGTTTGCTAAGAAACTCACAGCCCTTTTTTCTGCACTGGGCCCACTCTTAGGCCTGTCATAAATGTTCCAGACAGCTGAAGGTTGCACACACTCAGAACTTAATTTTAAAGCCTATTCCAGGTGTACAAAGCTGCATAAAATGTCTCATTCGATCACAATGACTTCAAAAGAAACAAATGCACAACATCTATATTCTTCACTGATTGAAAAATATGGGTTTGAATAGTTGATGCGATAAAAATGAAATCATTCCACTTGAAAAATATCAAACGCAGAATGCTTTAAATTGTTGCATTGGTTGATAAAGAATGTTTTTATAACTTAAAGTTCTCAAAAGATTGTAATTAAATCTAAAATCTTCTCTCTCTGTGTGGTTTTGTATCTTTTACAGATGTTAGTTGGATGCTTTTGTCTATAAGACCACAGGACTGCAGATCAGACTCATGCTGTGACTCAGAGGATTTGACTGTGGCTTTTTGTTCCCAGCTGACTAAATAATGCGGTCATCATTGTCTGTAGGAGACTGTTTCAATTTGGGTTGACTGACTGTCTAATGGAACAGATGAACCATATCTCTTTGTGAGCGTCAGGGGCTGGCTGCCATTAATCACTAATAGGGATCCTGTCTGCTCCAGCCTTCGTGTCTGAACTAACACAGAAAGCACTCTCTGCATACCACTCAGATCTCAGATATCTGTGCCTAAATAGGTCATACTCCCTCTTCATCATCTG
The DNA here is from genome assembly GCA_029814505.1 of Siphamia roseigaster. NCBI lineage: Eukaryota > Metazoa > Chordata > Actinopteri > Kurtiformes > Apogonidae > Siphamia > Siphamia roseigaster. The sequence goes on along the minus strand of JAPTYR010000006.1, from coordinate 31,813,235 downwards.
TATCTCAGGGCTTTAGGGCATCCAGCAGCTTGAGTGACAGGTTTTAATAAGAGGAGAAAGAAACAAGACCCTGCAAATGCACAGTAAGATGTGTTTTCCCTTTCAGCGTGTTCTATAAACAACTCTTCCGCTGACCCAAAACATAGAGGAAGGGGCTATTCCAGGGTATATGATAAACAAGAGGAAAAGAGATAATGACATGGAGGATCATCTTTTAGTCAAACTATTTTCAGTCATACAATATGAATTAAGATCAAAACCTACTACAGATCTTAAACCTGCACAATGAGTCATTTCATATCATTTCCTGAATCTACATCTAATGGTGATGTTTAAACTGATACATTTCATTCTAATTTTTTAACAAAACATTTCAGGAAACAAGAAAGTCTGAATAATCTTTTCACTGGTCCATCATAAAACCTGAAACCTAACTTTTCCCAGAAGTTAAAAGACTTCATTCAGCACTCTTCCCGTGACCCTCACGGTTACCATGATAACCACAACAAACATGGTTCTGGGCACGTGTTGTCATACATTTCAGATTTCACCCTCACCATGCCCAAACAGTAGCTAAGGCACACATGACTAGACCAGACATCTGTTCCCAACACATATTTCTCCACATACTTTTTTTTTTTTTTTAACATTTAAGTTAATAAGAACATATGGCAACAAGTCAGTAAAACTGACTGAGCAGCTGATACATGCTGTTGACTGAAACTGCACAGTACACAAAGGAATGTAACAAGCCATTATCTTAGGTCAGTGCTTCCCTCTGGTGGTGACAAAAAAGTATGTCTGTGAGGAATCAGTGAAATGTTTTGTTTTTTTTCAATGAATTTGTGGTGGGAAACTCAATTCTTTTTAAATTCACTATTGTTTAAAACCATATTGTTATGAAAATGCCCAAGAATAGACCCCATGTAATACTCATAAGACTTCATATAATATTCTATTAGTTTATTTTTTAGGAAGAAACTGAGACTTCTTCAGCATAATGGGAACATGATTGTCGAAGAAACTTTTTTTCAGTTTCAGATTATGATGACATTTTAACATGCATGCCTCAGGAGCAACACTCAAAACACTGGATACTGTTTATCACACTGCTTTACGATGAATTACTGGTGATAAATACAGTACCCACTCATTAATAATTACTGAAACTGCCCTCCCCCCTCTAAAAGTATGATGAATATTGGATTTTATTTATTCATAAGTCACTAATTGGTCTCTTTCCTCCACACATCACAGAGCTCCTAACTTTTACGAACAATATAGACTCAAATGATTTTGTTATGTCACAAGTGCCACCTGTTTATACTTGCCCTAAAAAATAAAGCTTTACACATTGTGCACCTTCAAGATGAAACAGCATACAGAAGTAGCATACCATTACCTCATAGCATTTATTTTTGCCTGTATCTTTAAAAAATGAAGTAGCAGCATAGGAAGAGAACAATTATGCTGGTTTTTACAGTTTGTCCCAAAAATTAAATTAAATAATTATTATGCTATGATCAATTATGCTATGAGGCTGCATCACTTTAAAATTTTGGGGAATGTTTTTTTTAGTTTTGAATTCAGATTAAAAAAAAAAAAAGTTATTTTATAATGTTCTGATGGTGATAACTTTCCAGTTTGCTTTGTGTGTCTTTTTTCTTCTTTTGAATCAGCTGTTTCTGTCATAGCCTATATAACTATTTCCCTGTTTTATTTGTTGTACTGCACAATGATTCCTTCACAGTAATATATTCCATGGTTGCATATGAATGTTGTTTTTTTTTGACAGATATATTCATATAAATATCTTTTATTTTTAATTTCTACAAACTTTTATTGATAATTGATAAATAGAAACATGCAATATTTAACAAAAATAAGCAGTAAGCACCACATGTAAATTCAATTACTGATACAAATAATAAGTAGGTAAGCATAAAAAATGTATTGTATTGCAAAAAATTGCAAAATAATAAGCAAATGTTATAAAGTATTAACAACAAGTAAACTACTAATGAGTCACATTTATTTTTTTAATTATTAAAACTTTATTTCAAGGATAACAGATAACAAAGATCAAACATACAATTAAAAAAGTTACAGGAATTAACATCCATATAAATATCATGGGCTGTTTATAAAAAAATAAATATATGTACATCTCTTCTTGGGAAAAAAAAAAGATGACGTTTGAATGGTAAACTCCATTTCCCATGATGCCACTACAAACTAGCGGCAGTGGAGGCGGGACAAAAGTTACCGGTGGGATTTTTGTTCGACGGTAGCACTTTTGCGCGCTACGTTTGTGTGGATGTGTGCGCGTGACTGCGTTTGTGTACAACCTTATCACCCTGTTAAACGGATTACTAGTTTTCTGAGATGTGAGACAGTCATGTCTGCAGACAGTTTGGTCACAAGTTTGGCCATTCACCAGTCATCATATTCACTGAGCTGAGAATGAAGAGCAGAAAACAGAGGACGGTCAAAGCTGGAAGCAGCAAAAGGAAAGGTAAACTACAGTTAGCTTAGCCTGCTAGCATTACAGCTAAGTTGTTTAGCTGTTAACGTCAGCTGTCATTAGCCTGGTGTACAGGATAACTACAAGGCTAATGTAGCATGTTCTCTATTGAGTGAATGTGTTTTTATTCGATTATTTTATTCGATTATAGGTGGTGTTTCTCCGATAATTTAGCTAGCCGAAGTTGTCCTCTTCTACCAAACACTAATCTTTGTTTACGTTAACACTGTTTTTGTTATTTTGCTGCAAACATACAGAAGCAACACTAAAATATGTTAAAGAATAATAGAACCAATGTGGTTTAAGTTGTATAACTGTTAGAGCTTCCATACTAGTTTAATACAAAGTTCAATACTAGCCACTGCAGTAGGTGTCATGATGAATATAGTTATTGCCATTTTTAAACATTATTATTTAATCTCCCACCTCTATCACAATATTTCCTTTGTTGTGGCGAAATAAATCTTTCCAGCAGTTCCCAGTGATGTTTCTCCATCGACCAGCCTCCCTCCTCTTGTAGAGGGCCAACTGAGGTGCTTCCTGCGTGTGACAGTAAGCCGGGTGTTATGGACAGTTCACAAACCTCCTTCAGCCACATTTGTCAGACTGCGCTGGTGGGGAGAGTCATCCAATGGGACACACTTCTTTCCAAGAGATGGATCGCAGACATCACAGAAAACCATCAAGACCACAGCACGATTCCCTATCCGCTGTGGTCCAAAACAGTTCACCTCATATCTTACAGGTAACAAAGAAATCTTTCATCGCGGTTTAGGAAACACATATAAAACTGTCCACTAATGCTTTATGTATGAACAGATATGGGCTCTTTGGTGCTGGAAATTCTCACAAAACCAGACCATTTGCCAATTGCCCGGGCTCAGGTTGCTGGCATCCCCCGTCTCTCTCTGTCACATCCAATAAGTGGATTTTACACCCTTGTATCACCAACATCTGAGAAACTGGGGGAGTTACAGGTAAGTGCACACAGGAGTTCACGGTGACTTGTGAGCTTCATTTGCTGAATGGCACGTCTACGCTGATGTTTACTTTTTCTTGGAAGGAAGCCTTGCCTGTCAGATACAGTCAGGTTGTAGGAAAACTCAAATATAGAGATTATTGTGGAAAGTATTAATATTGCAAATTGAGTATAATTGCTTGGTTCTCCCCCCAAAAACACAAAATACTGGTCATGTTGAAATGTGATTTTTTTTTTTTTTCCGACTATGAATATACAAACTTATATTAGTATCCAAACTTTTTTTTCCCTCCCAAAATTTGCAACTTAATTTCTTTTTTTTTCACAGCACACTTCTCTGGCACTGAATTCAATGTATCACAGGATCTCTAAACTGCAGCTGTTTATTATTATACTATTACATAGCCTGACAGTGTATTTCAACTGTACAGCTCAAAGCTTCAGTAAGAGTTCTTCCATGTGTTTTATGGCCAATGCCAATTTGTGAACCTGCATATCATGAGAAAATTATTAACATATAGCAGTTAGCGCCATTGTGTGTTAGTGCATTTGGTGTCAAGGAAATTAGTTATGGTAATTGGCACCATTTTCTCAGATTGCACAGTATAAGCCTACACTGTAGCTTTTTTCTAATCAAATAAATGCAGATTTCCCTGTATTTGGAGCCTCTGACTGAAGCCTATGACAGCAGCAGCTCAGGTCCCATCACAGACCCCAGCGTTGAAAGACAACTTGGCACATTAACCGTGCCATCTGAGCCCAAATCATTCTCAGCTGGAAGTAGAAGAGAGTCAGTGGGGAGCAGTGGTGGAAACACGCCAAGGTTTGAAGTTCTTCTTTAATGGGAGCTTTTACTTGAATATCTGTGGGGATATTCAGTATTGAGTTTATTTAGGGGCTGAATAACTTTGCTGTAAGTATTTTGCTTCATATATTTCAGAGGGAAAGACCACTTATATTTCCAAAATAAGGATAAAGAAGACTTTCTGGAGAACCAGATGCCAGGTACAAATAGATCTCAGAATGGTCAAACAGCTGTGAATCTTCTAAATGTGGAGCCTGGTCACGGACAAGCAACTAATGACCTTATCTCAGGTATCTGTGAATTATGACTTAACATAAATACAAAGGCATGGAGTTAATGCTTTTTAAAATATTTGAAACATTTCATTTTTGTCATCTCCAGTTATTTTGGAGCGTGGTAACAAACTCAGAAATGCTATGGTAAAATCAGCTGTGAAAGGTGCCATGAATTCTGGCCCAACTCTGAAAGACACTCCTCTGCCCCTACCAAAGGACAATGTCCTGTCATCTACCAAGTTAGTGTTTTTTTGTTTTATTTATTTATTTATTTGTTTGTTTGTTTGAAGAAACACATTTAAGAACTGTAAGGGGGAAAAAAAAATCACACATTTTACATAACTGCATAGTTCTCATTGTTCTTGACATTAATTCTGCATCAGCAGGCCTTTATCTTCACATTCCGGTATGTTTCTTGAAAATATCCTGCATGTTGATTCAAGCCTCAAACACTCTGATGTGGCTGTAGTCTCGGACTGTGGCTTTGACAACTCTGTGGACATGGACAACAGAGCAGTGGATCTGCTTCTTGGCAGGTATTTTATAATTTATTTATTATACATTTAAAAAAAAAAAAAGTTTACTTTTGTATTGTATACCGTGCACGTTTTATCAAGTTGTTTCATCTGTTTTTGTTTTAATATTTTTTTCTTTGGTAGCATAAATTCGTCCCCTTTACCTGATTGGGATGGAGAGGCCTTATTTCCTGAACCTCTGTCTGGCCATAGCAGCGTTTGTGACGATAGTGAGTTGAATGACCCACAGTACGATCAGAGTTTGCTGGAGAATTTGTTCTACAAAACGCCTGTAAGTGTATAAGTTATACTATGCTTTTTCAATATTTGTCTATTGTTTTATTGGTGAATTAGTGTATTTATTTTCATACAGAAGACTAACTGACTATTGTGATCTTTCAGGTGTCAGATACCAGAACAGATGACACAGAGATGGAGGTACAGGAAATGGAGCCTTCAAAAAACAGTCACCCAAAAAAGCTTATCTTAGAAGCTGGGAAACCTCCTTCCCAGCGTGGACCCAAGATCAGTGAAGCGTAAGGACTTCTGCATTACGTTTTAGTAGACAATAATCAGTAAAAAGCTCCTTAAAAGCCCAAATACATAGAAGATGGGGAGTGTCTAATAAAAAAAATCTACCTTTAAAAGTAGCCACTGAGATAAAAGAACTACAAAAAAGAATAACTGTTTATATAATTTTATACAGTAAGAAAATTATTAACAGTATTTGATGTACTGTCACTGTGTTCAGTTCGGAATTAGAAGGTGTTTTTCCTCCCGGCCTGACTGCAAATCAGTTGAACAAGCTGGGTTTGGTCCAACTGGCGAGAGTATCCATCGACTCCCTGACTTTACCTTCTGGAAGCAGAAGTACCACACCCAGAAAGACCTCTGATAAAGGGAAGCCTCCTCGACCATTAACCAGCAAGAAATGGTAAAGAAATAACTTTACATCATTTTATAAATAATTGTACAGAAATTTCTTATCAGTTGTATAAGTTTTACCTCTTTGTTCACCAGCACATATTTTATTGAGTACGTGTTTCCGCGAGCTTCCATATATCGTCTGCATGACCGCAGTAAGGCAGTGGGTGAAGAAGTGACCAGAGCTGTTTCCAGTAAAACCACAGTAGACAGTAAGATCTGCTAGAATTGGCTTTTATTGAAGTGATCAGACACTAAAATAACAGTATTAACTGATATTAGCTGTTTTTTTTCTAGCTGTTACTAACACTACACTCTTCTGTGATCTTAAGGTGTGAAGTTCCAACAGCACTCCGAGTTTCCTGTCCACTTAAGTAAAACAACAGTTAAACAGTGGTGGGAAAGTGACCTCATTTTCAAGATTTATTCCCGAAAAATTAACCAAAAGAAGGTAAGTGGACCAAACAAACATGAGACCTAAAAGTTATTGCGTGTTAAGGTAAATTGCTATACTATTAAGGTATTGTATAGAAAGCTTTTACTGTGGTGTTAACAAAATGTTAGCGCCATATGAATAAATATTTGTGCTCCCGCTAAAAAGTTGAGATGTTGACAATGAAAGTATGTAAATTAAATTACCTCTTAATGTATCCAATAATATGTAATAAACAATGTAGAAATGTTACAAGAAAAACTAAATAGTTTATCAATATCTATTCGAAGTGATATGTTGGTGATTTATGTGACACTTTCTTCTGTTGCAGCCAGTTTTTATTGGCAAGGCAGTTCACCCACTGCGCTGTCTGCTGCAGAGCAAGCAGCTGGTTCAGTCTGTTGTGTTGCCGGTGAGTGTGGAAGGTAACAGTGAAACAAAGGAGATCGGACCTCTGAAGGTAAAACACTGTTTTATACCCATAGATTCGTGGTTGAAAGTTTTATATTTATTGTCATAAAACAGTGTCATCCTTCTTTTTCAGGTGACGCTAGAACTTGTTGGGACAAATAAAACCTCTGAAAAAACCAAAAGCAGGTTGTCTTGCGTAGACCCATCCTCTTCCCATACACAGAAACAGTCCAGTGTCGGTATTGATGTTACCGTGGAGCGGTTACCCATTACATCTCCTGATGTTCCAAGGCTAAATGTTTGGAGTCCTCAGAAGGTCTCAGAAGAGCCGTCTTCTCAACCCGGCCTCCACACATTTCCTCATAAATCTTGGCAGCAGGTGGAGGAAGACCCTGAGGTTTTGCTGCATGCATTACTCATGGTGCCAGATGGAAGGAACTTTGGAGGTGGGCCTATGCGAGCTCCAAACATGTACTTAAATTGCAAACTCTTTTGGTGTGATGAGACAGCGAGATCTACTGTCAGCTGGGGTCAGGCAAACCCTTCTTTTAACTTTGTGCAGGTATGGCCAATAGAGCAAGTATCCTAACAAAATAGGTTATTGTACTTAATGGCTAATACTCTGATGTGTTTCCTTTTTGTCATAGGTGACCCCTGTGGCCCTAACAACAAATCTACTACAGCGGTTGAAGAACAATGTTATGGTGATTGAGGTGTGGCAAAAAATGGGAAGTTCGGAGCAGGATCAGCTCATTGGTCTTGTCAAATTACCTCTACACCAGTTCTACATGTCATTTAGGTAAGTTGTAGCAAACAGGAAGTGATTCTGACCAGAATTACTATTTTCTTAAAGAGGTCCTTCAGCTGAAGACCACTTTGTGTAGCTTTTTTTACAATGTGGTATCTTACAACAAGTTATTTATGCACACAGCACCACAAGAAGTGAAATTTGACCTAAATGGTGTACTGGTCATTGAAGGGTCAACCTACCATAGAGACACAGA
>JAPTYR010000006.1:31636963-31650912 GCA_029814505.1 Siphamia roseigaster | reverse complement strand
CAGTTTGGGCTACAGCCTCCCCAAAAGCAAAACGGTTTCCGACCGACGGACCGACCGACATAGCAGTTTAGAGTTGCGCTGCACGCGACTAAAAATCTGCCAATGGATCAAGTGAAAATGAACTTTGTAAGATTTCTTAAAATAAGATTTTCCAGATCTATTGTCTAAAAAACTTCTTATTTCTCACTGAAAAATTGCTCTTTAAGTGATTATGTCTTATTTTAAGTGCGATGATATATTTTGACTAGAAATAACAAAAGTACACTTGGTAATATTTAGGATTTTTCATGTGTAGAAAGATCACTAACTCATTCAGTCCTGTTTCTGCATTGAACAGGGTGTGGTGCTGGACTGTTCTGTTTGTAGGAATTACATTTTTATTAGTGTGCCTTTAATCCCATATGAGTTCGTATGGAGTCGTAGAGTGGTTGCACTGCAGGTACCTATAAGATTCAGTTATAGACATGCCCCAACTTGCCTGCCTCCATAACACGTCCTTTAAAATGAATCTCTCACTCATTTGGTCCAAACAAAGACGGAAAACATTCCAACTATGCAGCGAAGCACCTTGCCCCTCACACAGCAAGCGTGCTGGGACCAAGCCGCCAAACCCAACCCTGCTGTTGGATCATAGCCAGTTGGCCCAGATTGGGAAAGCATGGCTAGTGCTTACACGTGCCTGGGTATGCTCGCTATGTGAAAAAGCCTAAGGTAAAGATATGTTTATCATAACGCACACATGCAGAGCGTTACCGCAAAAACTGTAAACCTCGTCATGAGTGTGTAATGAAGACTTGCAGTTGAAGTAAAAACCACGGAGATGAGTGCTAATCACAATCTAACACTGCACATATTATAAGTTGTGAGTTTTCACCTCGTACTCAGCTGTTCAGAGCCCTCTCAGTGCTCGGTTAAGATACGTCACTGCTCTGCTCCCTATTGTACTAATTGACATCCTCCAATCTGTTTGTCTTGTGTACAGGTCACTGAACCCGTCTAAAAGTCAACAGACCCACTGTGCATATGCATATACAGCAATATGCATGTGTTCACATTCCCACAGACATTATTTCCAGCAGGATGCGCTTGTTTTTTGTTTTTTTTTTTCCTTTCTGATTTTCGTCAAACTCCGCACGACGGGGTGTCAAATGAAATCACACACCATCAAGCGCACAGTCACCTCCCACAATGACAATTTCCCAATTAGGAAATGAATATAGAGAAAAAAAAGCGTTCTGTGAAATGAAGAACTGACACTTCTTTAGATTCACTTGGATTGGAGTCGTACTTTTTGACAGTAACAGATGGAATATGACCGTATTATTCATACAGGAAGTGAACCTTATGACCTCTAGCTTACGAACCACAGACTTCCACCTTTTTGCGCTTTAAGTGAGAACAGTGGAGTCTATACAGTACACGATGCAGAGGGATTTTCACTTTATCGCCCGTGTCAATTTAATATATGATGCTCCTGTGATTGCAGAGGAGTGTTTGTGTTCGGGACTCGTCTTTAGGGACAGGCAGCTGAGTGACCAGTGCTGTGGTTGCTGAGCTGATGGGTAGGCATGTGAGGAATCTGTGTCTGAGGTCTGAAAGGAGAGCAGCTGGGAGAGAGGCAGGGAGCGCTGGGAAGTGTGCAGCTCTGTGCACAGGCACCTGTCTTTAGTGAAAGGCCCCTCTGTACACCAGAACAGGTGTCGGCAGAGCACTTAAGCCCCTCACTTGAATCCTACGCAGTGAATTAAAGTCATTTAGCTACAGGGGCCCCCATCAATGTTAAGGTCATTGCCCGGTTGCCCTCTGCCTTTCCGCCCTTTTCTGCAATGAGTCTTCCTTCCTTCCTGCCAAGGCTCCTCCATCTTCCTCTCATCAGCTGGTGTGTTTACTGTGGTGGTCCTTTAACCAAACAGCTCAATGACTCTGTCAAGTACACTAAGTCCCTTGTGTTGTGTCTCAGGACCTTACTCACAGCTCATTTTAAGATATGTCAACACAGAGTAATGTTCTGACCCCACTTCTTCCTCCCACTGCACAGGCAAACTATTGATCTCATTAAAGAGGCTGAGGAAGCAGAGGAAGTGGTCTCATCAGGTGCATGTCCAGATGAATCCCACAGTAAACTCATTCAGGATGAAGGAGTGTTTTGTTTTGTTGCATTCACAGCTCATTAGTGATGGACAGTGGTTGATGTGTTTACATTTGCTTTTGCATATACCTACAACTGCAGCTAGTGATTATTTACATCAAGGAATAACTTCATTACCATGGTTTTGATTAAACTGTGTAAGTGGTAAAGTTTTTCCTCAACTTATTTAATTTGCTTATGTTGAGCAACCAACACCACACTGCAAAAAGAGTAAGTTTTCATTGAGACATATAAAGAGCTTAGTTTTAGACAATAGATCTTGAAAATCTTATTTCAAGAAATCTTACAAGATAATTTTCGCTTCTTCTTCTGGCAGATTTTTTTTTAATTTAGCTTTTTTGCTTAATTCATCATTGATTATTATTATTTATTTATTTATTTATTTTGCTTCGTTCAAGCAGAAAATAAAATCTGCCAATAGAACAAGTGTAAATGATCTTGGTAAGATTTCTTGAAATAAGATTTTCAAGATCTATTATCTGTAAATAACTTATTTATACCTCACTGAAAACTTACTATTTAGGTGATTATGTCTTATTTTAAGTGTAATGAGATATTTTGATGAGAAATGAGAAAAATACATAGTAAGATTTTAATTTATAATCCAGTGAAGATGTACTTTTTGTCCTTTCATTTAGTAATAATCAATGATTGCTGAATTTATCAATTAAACAAGTACATTTAAAATAATCAGTCTATTCACAACCTTCTGTTTTTTCAGTTCTATCGCAGAAAGTAACTGTAAACACAACATTTTTTCAATAGTTCATACACTGCAAAAAAAAAAAAAACCCACCTAAATGAACAATGTATTTCCAAAAATAGTTTCCTCTTTTCTCATGACTTTTATTAAGAAGGATAGATGTCAACTCTATATTTTTTTCTTCTTTTGTGCTCCCCCTCTTTTCTTTTATGTGCTGTATGAAAAATCTTGTCATTTATCTCATTGTTGCTCCCAGCAACAGGGGCAGGTTGAAGAATCCATGCTCGATGAACAATGCAGCTGAGGCGTTTTGAAACAAAGGAAATGATTTGACGTCAGCACCTCGCCTCACTGAACAAAGAAATTGCATCCACAAAACAGAGAAGTGGACAACTGCAGGAGGCGCAGCTCGGAGCTGGCTACAAATCAGTCATAGGGGGAGATGGCATGCACAGGCTGGAGGTGCTTTTATTCTTTGGTACTTTATCTACATGTACTCGTCAGATTTGGAGCTGATAAGGAAAACAGGAGCCACAGTGAGTCTGAGATGCGATAATAGCCACTGCAAGCAGGGAGAGGAGATTGTTTACTTTTTGTGAATTAGTGCATGTGTCTGTGTGTCCTCACTGTCTGCTGACTGCTGACTCTCTCACACACAGATACCTAAAAAGCCCTCACCTTCCCTCCCAGTTTCCATGGACACAAAAGCACAGACCTAAAATTGTCACAGTGATGTGCACACCTCACAGACCTGAGGCAGCTTACTGACAAATCAGGAAAAGGAGCTTTTCTGCAAGCAGTTCAATGGAAATGCTAATGAGCCTAATTATATAACATTGTTTTGTTTTTGAATATTTCCAAGAAGGTACACTCATTGATTTGATTTTTTTTTTTTTTTATGGTAATCAGCTTTTAGGAGAAAAGTTTGCAGCGACTTTTGACTCGTCAAACCCATATGACCATGCTCTTACTCTGATAATGATGAATCATACTGAAGCAAATCTCCTAAAATCCAGTGTTGATTTTGCACTGTTTTCCTACTCACCATGAAAAATGTAAAAATCAAAATCTTACCAAGAATATGTTTCTCATTTCTAGTCAAAGGTTCTGCAGCATCCGATACAGAACCTGCTCTGTAGTTGTTTTTTCAGCCGGGTCATCAGATTTTTTAATTTATAGTGTAATATATTACTCCACGACTGGCGCTTTTAACATGTATTTTAGTATATTTTATTAAAAAAAATTTTTTCCACTGCACTTTGCACTGTTCTTTGTCCTGTGCTCAGCCTATATTCCACTACATTTTAGTGTCCGTATTACATTTTTATCTCGTCATTTTACACTCAAGTCAGCTGAATGCAATAACATTTCATTCTGTATATAGTTGTATATCTGAATGACAATTAAGTCTGTCCAAGTCAAGTCAATATCTCATCACAATCCTTAAAGAGTAACTTTTCAGTGAGATATAAAGAGCTTATTTTATTTTTTTTTATTTTTTTTTAATAAGATAATTTTCACTTGTTCTATTGGCTTTTTCTTTTTAATTCAAGCAAAACAAAAAAAAATCTGTCAATGGAACAAGTGAAAATTATCTTGGTAAGATTTCTTGAAATAAGATTTTCAAGATCTATTGTCAAAAAATAAGTTCTTTAATAGTAAGAATTGTTAGTCTTTAAATGATTATGTCTTCCTACCCCGCCCGCTGAAAGGAGAGAGGGGTATTGTTTTTGGTTTGTTTGTTTTTGTTTTTTGTTGTCTATCTGTGTTTGTCAGCAACTTTATACAAAAACTACTGGACCATTTTCCATTACATTTTCAGGAAAGGTGTGAGGTGGTCCAGAATAGATTCCATTATAAATGTTTGTGAATGTAGGTCAAAGGTCAAGATCACAGTCACCAAACATGTGTTTTTGCAGTGATAAGAGGGTAAATCAAGTAAAACATTTGCAGGGGGCGGGGGTTTGTTGTGCCTGGTTTTATGTGTGATGAAATATTTAGACTAGAAATGAGAAAAATGTAAGATTTAGATTTCTTCCGGTCTGTATGCCCTCTAAACCAATCCTAAAGTTTCAAACATGAGCGTGCTTATCAGTTTCAAAGCATCTTTAAACAATCGGTCATGAGGGGGGTTTACTGTGCTGACACATTAATAAGTAGGTTTTACTGTTAATGAGCCTGTAGGCTTGGACTTGCTCTTCTCCACCACTTGCTAATTAATGAATGTGTCACACAGGGCATTGCACATTTTTCCAAAGGTGTTCTTGTGGGATTGGACTAAAATAACTCCTTCACACTGCAAAGCTGATAATGGTTTACTCACACCTGCTATCTTGTACACATAACAGGTCAGCTCAAGAGGAGTGTATGTGTGTTGAGTGGAGTACTTATCTATGAAGGACAGCAAAGAAAAGACAGCTGGTAAATGATGGCAGAGCTGCTGTAAGAGTTCTGATAGTTTACATTCAGAACGGCAAAACTGGGCTTCAAACCAGCGGTGACCTCCTTAAACAGATGAATCTGTTCTTTACAGTTAACAGAGCTGACAAATACAGAATACAATGAAAAATTCTATGCTTCATTTAGAAACAAAGGATAAAACTGTTCACTTGGGATCAGGAAACCGACGCTTAAGCTTCTCATGAGGACGGAATAGTACATGGTTACATGGACTATATGGAATTATTGTACAGGGGTGTTAAATTATCACATAAATTAAGATTGATTAATTACAGTCGTATTTAGTGTTATTTTTTTTATTGTATTAATCTAATTTCTAATCTCTAACTTTACTGTTTGTGTATATGAGTTGCCTTTTTGATCTGCTAACTTGAAGCACTGTGATTGATGGGTCTGTTGTATTTATTTTACATTACCTGAAGCACAAGAAAAGCAACAAGTTCACTCTTCAGCACTTGTATTGATCAGAAAAGTGTTCTCACTGTTTTTGATGCATTACCTTACAGCACTTTATATGGACCTGATGTTTTATTTTTATTTTCTAATTGTTTGGAGATTGACAAAAGACCATGCCAATATTCCCCCCGATGATGGAAACTAAAGGTTGCAGGCAGGACTTGGGACTAGTCTCAAATACAGTAGAATATAAATGGATAAGATTGCATCTGTTCAAGTCAGTTCAAAGCAATAAGTGTCTTTATGAAGCCATTTTTTATAATATTTATATCTTTTGATTTGCCGCAATAATGTAATGAATTGAAATGAAAATACCTCAAGTTGTGGACTATTCTCAGCAATTTTTAGGTGAAATTTAAAAAAAAAAAAGAGAGAGATTAATTAGGTCAATTAATTACAGATCATAATTAATCTAACTTTTTAAAACTCTTGACAGCACTATTATTGTAAAACGTTTGCTTTGTATCTTTTGTTGTTTTCCGGAGCGCAGGGTGAACAGGTGCAGTTTAATTAAAGGATCTGTTGTCAGTAAGATGCTACCGGTTGCAGAGATTATCTGCACCGCCCACCTGCTGCTGCTGGTCAGAGAGGAAGATGAGGGGAATAATCTTCACACTGATCAATCACTTATATGCACATCTGCTTTGTTGCGTGTTAAGTTTGGCTTCTTTACAGCTCTCTTTTGCATTTCTTAAAGGCGTGACAGTCCGACTGCAGTAAAAGTTTTAATTGAAGGGTGTTGAGAACTATGTTTTTCTGAGGCTCTATCCCCCCGGGGGCACAAATTTACGTGCATAAAAACAACAGCCTTTTTTGTGTACTGTGGGACTTGGCATCAAGAGCAGATGCTATAAACAAGCAAAATGAATCCCTCCTCTTATGTATCACTATAAAGTATGACTTATGATGGGAACATGCACAGGAGGAGCTCGTTCTCACTTCTCCTGCTGCTGTCACAATAGGTGTTACTTGGTCAGAGTGACATGGTGAAACTTTACCTCTAACTGGCCTCTGATTGATGTTTTACCTTCTGGTGGCCAAGTGTCGTTACGTAAATTCTCCTTAAAGAGAGTCTGTCCCTCCGGGCTTCTGGGTGAAACAGATCTTGGCAGTTTTGGAACTCATAAAACGAAAGCCAAGGGGAGTAAAAGGAGGTCGTTACGCAGAAATAATGTGTCATTAGAATCAGCTAACAAGCCATCGGCATATTCGTCATTTTTCCACAAAGGCTGAGACTGACTTGACAGTAAAGGTGTTTGCTTGGTTTAAGTCAAAATTCAATTAGCCTCCTTTGAGATGAACTCATATGTGGTGGTTTAATTGGTTGAAACCTCTGGATATAAAGTTCTTTTTTTATTATTTTAATGGCTGTTTAACACAAAAGCTTTGTGCGATGTTGTGCCAAGATAAGTGTTTTTAATCTTTATTATTGTCAGGGAGGGTAGTAGAAGTACTCCATTAAAGCTCCATCCAAAGTTTCATATTTCAAGACTACACCTCGTCTCCGGATGGTTAAGCGGAAATTATCCTGGCTCACAAATCATAGGGGGAAAGAGTCTTAAAAGTGAAGTGAGTAGTCTAACGATAATACAGTTTTGAAGAAGTTTATGACTTTCACACTCGACAAGACACGGCATAGCCCCTGACGACGATCTGTCAGGAATTATGATAATGAATTTAATGAGACGCAAATTCTTCCTGAAGTTTAAATAAATAATATTTTCCGATGTGTGGTTATGAACATCGCAACAATGACATACTGACTGGAAATGCACGACATTAATTTTGTTTTATTTTGATAGATGGTTTGTACAATAGCCCAAAGTACACTGCTGCTTCCCCATTTAATCTGTGCTAGTGTTGCGATTTCATGCTGTGCTGCTTGATGACTGTGACTCCAATGGCTGATTCATTAATGCCATTTGAGGGGGGAAATGAAGCAACTGTGTCTAGTGCTGCCTTTCTGATGCCATATGCATACAGTTGGCAGACAGCTCTCCTTTTAATAGGCCAGGCAATGTCTTGGCAAACTCTACGCCCTCTGTCCAGTGCAGGCATTCCACAGGATTAGTGTGGCAGTGTGGCAGCTCCTCGAAGCTAGCCACCGCCGCTGCTGCAGATCATGCTTTTGAGCAGAAATCTGCCCTCTGATGCTGAGCTAAAATTAGATCAGCCATCTGTGATTAAAACAAGCTAAAAGTCACACGTGTCTGTGGAAATTTATCGCATGTAACCGCTTCCATTTGGTCCAACTTGCTGAATAACAGCAGCTCCTTCTCTTGTTTTTATGCAGGATTTGAATCTTTGTAAACGTGTGACGGTGGGTAGTAAAAATGGAGAGTGGGGTATTTCACACCTATTGCACCCTTGACAGCAGCTTTTAGCACTTTTTTCACACACCAGCAGGTCCTTCTCACATGCGCGACATGTTAAAGCTCAGGACTTCCATTGATCTCCAGGCACAGTCCTCCACCCTACCCGCCCTCCCACAAACCGCCCTTCAACCAGATCAAACGTAAAGCGTCTCCTTTCAAGCCTTTCCCTACTTTCATGTACACAGTGCCAGCTCCTGTGTATGCGTGTGTCCGCCTCTGTTACGGTGGTCTTTTGACTGTGTGTGTCGTTTGCCACAGCGGCGTGGGCGTGGGTGTGGGTGACTGCACTCACGCATGCAAGAGCTCAGCTGCCGGTACAATTGATGGGACAGACCTCTCCTCTCATCCCCCACGCTGTGCCCAGATCAGCAGCAGTTAATGAAAGTGGATTGATTTTCCTGTACCTCATGCATGCGGCGTATAATCTGGGGGGATGAAATCGACCAGGAAAACAAAAGATCCTGCAACATTCTATTACATTTGCTGTTTTATTTATCTGATTGCTTGCCAAGCCCAGGAGAAACAATCTCTATAGGTATGAAACTGCATAACCTGTGCCTGCAAATCCATATCATTTTTCCACATTTATTTCTATGGGGTGCATAATATCACAGGGAGTCCTTAAACTTGAGTTTACGATAGCTTTAAAACCATAGTACACTCAACAGAAACAGAGGTGGATTATTATTTCATGTTCTAACCCTCCCCTTTCTATAAAGAGTTCGTGTCAAGGCCTGATCATACTGATGGAAGAAGACGGTGCAAGGGATTATAAATACTTGTGAGCGTCGTCTCCCCTCCTCACACACTTAAGGATAGATTATGGCATTTTGCAGACTCGCGCTCAGCCTGCAGATGGCTGCTCCTCCTTCCTCTGGCCCTCCCTCTATGCATTCACCCATCCTTCCTGCCCTTCCTTCCTCTCATCCTCTCTTGCTCTGCCTTTTTTTGTAGGCAGCTTGTCTTCTGGCAGGTGGCTCCCTCTTTTTACTCTAGTTGCACAGTTTGCTATCATGGAATTATGTCTAAGCTACACCTCTGGCAATTTGATGAGTCATCGTCTAATTGCTCTTAACTGTCTGATTTTGCCACATAAGCTACTATATGAGTCATGTTTAGAAACACGCAAGCAAATATTTCCATCTAGGAATTTGCTTTAAGGAAGATGTTTGTATGCGTATGTATACATTTGCATCAGTTACCTTGTCAATAAAGGGCAGGTCATTCTGTTAACAGCATAACGTATGACATTAGCTTTACACCATTTATTTAGTTTGGCATACCTGTTTGTTGTGGTCATGTTTTAAGATTATACTTCTTATTATGGACAAAAATAAGAAAGAAATCTGCTCAGACCATAGATCATTTACTAGAAATATAAAGGATCACTTTTAAACAAATCTAATACTACTCTATTATCTGTCCTAGTGCTATTGCAAAGCTGACATTTAAAAAAGCAAACTTTGCTAACCTTTGAATGCTTTATAGCTGTGTGAACTAGCTCACAGATGGCCTCTGCTCACAAATGTCAACACGGTGAGGTGCACTGCCAGTAAAAAATGAAAAGGGGAAAAAAAAACCCTGAATATTACATATTACATAAGTGATGACGCCATCAACAAGGATGGCCTCAGGTGTCCTGACACTTGGGTTTATAACCTGTATTCCTGTAAAATTATCTCTGCGTTGGCACATTACAAAAAAGGCGGAAACAACATACCAGCAACGACAACAAAAAAATCCACTTTCTTTTGTTCATGTTTTGTAGGTAGTGCAGTGTAGCTTGTAGTAAAACCTTCCTTTAATGGTTTGACATGTTTTTTTTTTTTGTTCTATCTTGGTCCACATTTGGTCCCAGTGAGTGTGTTACATGGGGTGCTAAAAGATGAAGCCAGGGAAAGAGGCCAGACATCCACCCACACTCAAAATCATACTCTGGTAGTTGTGCCTTTCTTTCACTTGCATCATTTCTGCCTGCTTTGGCAAAGCAACACAATAAAAATAGTATATTTCAATGTAACAAAGCACAACATACAATTGAGAGAGTTTAAACTCCATACATGTGAAATCCTTCACTGAACTTAATATATCAGGAGACATGTAACAATCATTGAAAGGGGTTTAATTTTCCGCCTGTCTTTTTAGACTTGTCTGACAGAGAGTCTGATGTAATTTATTTCAGTCTTGCTGATGACCATGACCTGCAAACTGTCAGCCATTGTTGCTTCATATGAAACAGCTGCCAGTGTCTGTTAGTGACCAGCACAGGAACTCCGATAGGATTTTACAGGTGCCATGCACTTGACACATATGCACCTCAGGCCTGTTTCTACTAAACTCAACAAACAGGTTCCTGAAAATAATCTGGGAGAATACTATTAACATGTTATATAAGAAAGAATCCCTATCCCTCCTTTTTCTGTCTGAATTTCACATAACGATGCACGTTTCACCCCTAACTCATGTACTGTCTTTGCCAGATTGTGATATAATGTGCGACATTACCCTATTACTGAAATGATAAATCACAGAGGACTAATACTTGTCAGATAGTATCTGTTTGGTGAAATGTGGCCTGTGATTTATGGGAGAATATGTAGTTCACAAATTAAAGAAGGGGAGACTGGACCATGATCAAGAATACAGAAAGCCTTTATAAATTTAAACATCTTACACAGAGATTTTTTTATGTTTTAGTCCTTTTCCTGTAGAGAACTTTAGTATCTCTGCATTTTCTATCGTGACTCTGAGAAATAGTATGGTGTTTTTATGATCATTCTCCTACCAGAGAAACAGATATTTGATCAGTTTTATGTCTTATATTTTGAGGGGGCCACAATAAGAATGTAATGCAAGGCATCCTTTAACCTTATTTAACTCATTTAATACTTTATTTGAAAGAGCAGAGTTCCTTGCTGGTTTTAGAAGTGGCAAAGCAGAACGTCATCACAATTTCCTGAAGGCTTACACAAAATATAATCTCTAACAAGCCACAGGTATGGACAGCTAATCTTGTAGGTATTAAACCCCACACAAGTAGCTGTCACAGCATCATTCTGTGCGGATGTCCCACACAGAAAGGCTCTGACGGAGCAGTCGATCCACCTGTGTGCCAGTGTGTCATCACACGCCGTGAAAGTAGGAGCTGCTCCTCCCCTTTCAGACAAATGAGAGGGCTGCATTGAGCTCTTCTGAAAGCCAACTCTGCCGTGGGCGAAGGTAGATCATCCTCATTGTGTATCGGGTTGCACAGGTGGAAACACCACCCTGCCTGTGCACCGTCACTCGACCTCATTTAAAGGGTGCTTTAGTCAGCACAGTGTGTTCACATGTAGGTGGTAATCCAGCTAGTCATGAGGATAAAGTACAGTCGATCTTATGCAGGCGTAACACCCTCTGCAGCTTTATGGACACTTTAGTGAGAGTGTTTTGTTTTTCACAGTAGGTTGGATTATTGTTTGACTGGTGGGTTCGTCTGCATCATGTATAATAACCTTATAAGAACCAGAGAAGGTTTTATGCGTTTGGGTGGTTGCAGAAAAATACAGAGTAAATGTGTTTGATTTTTCAGTGCGCTCTGCAAACTGTTCCCCCTCCAATGCCACGCACAACAGTGGAGTGTCTCGTAGACAGCTTTTTATTTCATTTGGAAAAAATTAAAATAAATTGTGGATTGTGGTGAGACGGCTACAGAGACAGCTTGGAAAACATAAAAATAAGCTATTAAATCTTTGGAAAAACATTTGGTTTTCTTATGGTGAAGTTTAAAACTGAAAGTGGCAGCTCTTTAAAAGTCTTAGTGATTGATGTCCAGCCTGTCAGTACAGTTGGAGTTCTATGTGTTTTTACACAGAAGATTGTGATTAAGCCCTTTGTTCTGGAAACATCTGTGTATGAACTAGCAACTCTGTCCTAGGAAGCTTAATTCAAGCAGGGGACCTTTTTTTTTTTTTTCCTCTGTCAGCGTCAGGCATAAACTGCACTGTCTTTCTGTCTTTGTTCGGTGGAGGAGGCTTTGAAGAAGGAAGTCATGACTGCACACAGTTTTATATACAGATACTCAAAACCAGATGGATTTGGGGGGATTATAGGAACTCTATCTGAGATAAAACCAAATTCCTGTTTTCGCCCAACTTCCTGAGAGGAGAAGCAGGGAGTTTGGTTTCAGTGCAGACACCAAAGCTTGCGCAGAGTGCCCTGGTGGGATTTTTGTTTGTGTATATAAAAGTTAATCTGGGTTCCAAGTTGAAAAGACAAAAGGCTTTAGCATGTGGATGGTCATAAAAGCTTGTAGGGTGCCTCAAGTGGAGATAAGCAAACTGGTCCAGTCGAGGCTCCCGATGCTATCTGAGTCAACGAGGAAAGGCAAAAGGGACAAAGGTCTGTTTAGAGTGTTAATGTGCCACAGGCTTCCACTCTCCAAAGCCCTCATGCTTTTGATTTAGTTTGTTTAGTGTGTCTCGACAGCCTTGCCCGCGACAATCACAAACATAGAAAGCTTTGTTTTGGAGTCTCTGTTACTCAGTAAAGAGCAGGTTTCAAGGTTGCTCAGTGGTCACTGGCAGGCGGGCTTTCACCAACACGTCCTCTCTGTGTGGCCGGCAGGCTGGTCGCTGTCTCTTGAAAAACACCCCGCGCTCTGCACCGGTGAGATTAAACCTGAGGGATTTGTACTTCTTACCGTCTGCCTGTCAGGAGCTGTACGCGGAATGACGAAGCATGTTGTGACGGCTGTCCTCGCGGTATCAACTGGATGAATGGATGGACGTTTAATCTGCGCCTGAAAAGAAGATTTGAGGCCAGAGAAGTGAGAGAGGGCAATTAGAGGGGAGAGGGATTTAGGGTCAAAAGCAATGGAGGGTCTGACTCTTCCATGCGTTTCACCTGCAGCGTTTATCGCAAGCTGTGTCATCACGCTGTTGTGCGACAGTGAATCTGAGGTGGTTTGATGGTTTGTGCAGCAGAACAGCTGTAGAGCCTTTTCTGCTCTCACGGTATGAGCGAACAGAGGGTGGCCATGAAAGTTTAATGGGGTGATTGTATTATACAGTATGCAGTCCAGTGTGTAGCTGTTCCACTGTGACGTCCCCACACAGCCCTGTTACATGTGTTTATCAGTCTCACGCAATTGATGTACACGGACTAGGGCGTGACTAGAAAAATGTGGGACAAACATTAGTCTGAAACTTTAAAGGCAGTTGAGTGTTTGTGATGCAAGTAGCTGCATGCAAGAGGAACACAAAAGAGTTTTCCCTTTGGGGTTTGTGTAACATGTTTATCCTTTTAACAACCGGATTAAACCAGCAACTGAAAACTAATAAACACTGTCAGGTAAACATAGTAATGATTTTAATGAGTGTTTGATCAGTTATTGAGTTCTCCAAGTAACGATAGTAACCAAACCCAAAGCCAGAGGTGACATTTTCAAATGATTTAAACTGACCAAAAAAACTCAACATTAATGAATTTACAGAGAAATGAGCAAATTCTCATGTTTGTAAAGATAGAATATGGAACTGCTTTTTTCCATTTCATTTTATTTGAAAATTGGGGAAAATTCGTACATTTTTGTAGCGCTCTACAAGAAATGTGCATCATTATTAAAATATGAAAATGTACAATGAGCACAAAGCAAAAGACTGGGTGAATCATGTTGAATAAGAAAAATCATATTATATGCACCCACGCTCACTATTCACACATTTGTCCCATCAGAAAGAGAATTCATCATTTCACAGAAGCATAATGTATAGGTAACTTATTTTATTTTAATCACTAAATAAGGACTGCACAGAATCAAGTCTGT
>JAPTYR010000006.1:31501871-31513688 GCA_029814505.1 Siphamia roseigaster | reverse complement strand
GGCTGCGTGAGGTACCCGCAACGCCCTCTCGCGTGTAGTTTAGCGATCGCAGCCAGATGATGTCAATCAGGTTAGCATTTATCGTTACCGAGGTAAAACGGCCCAATTTATCGTGATATTAATTTGAGGTCATATCGCCCAGCCCCAGTGATAACATTAATCCAGGTACAACAACTGCACAACTGGTTGTCAACCTACTAATATACATTCTATCTTTTGTTACCTAGACATGATTCCACAGCTTGGCATGGAAGATTAGGAATGTGACTTAACTTTTTAACAATTGGTGGGAAACAAATGTCAGCTCATATATATTTAAATTTAGATTTTTGATTTGGACCAAGAGGAGAGAGCTGCAAACGGAAGATGTTCATTTTCTAATTTTGCTGTTTTTGACTCGTGATTTTGGATCCTGCAGATTTAATGGTGAGTATAAAAATAATACTGTGCCAAAGTCTTTAGCCAACATTAGGTTTGTTAGTTTAGTTCTAATGCCCACACATATGCATTTTTAAGTCTCTGTATCAAGACACAATCTGGATATATTTGATGTATGTACAGATTTAACACATTTTCAGGGAAAATACAGCTTCTATAAACCAACCATAGGACAGTATTTAGTGAAACCTCCCTTCACTCTTAATACATCTTTAATTCTCTTGTTCAGACAAGATGAGGTTTATTCCAATCATATGATGTTTAATCCAAGGTTTCAGGTTTTATTCAATAGTTATATGTTTCAATTTATTTGTACTGCTTCATGTCATGGGGTCACAGAGGACAATAAATAGTAACTTTAACCTTAATCCATATAGTTACATTTTTGTTTTAAGACTGTGCACATATTTTCTTGTTTAAAAAAGGGACAGTACTGTAAATGTGGATTTTTATCCTGGTTTGTACTTATAGTAATAAATAATTTTTTTTTGCTGTATTTACATATCATGTATCATCAAATCTGTGTGATAATAGAATTGCTGTTGTTGGTATAAGGATAACTGGAAATGAAAATGCGTTTATTTCTTTCTGACTTCTCCTTTTATCCAAGTCATTTCACATAAGGTCAGGCTCATAGGACAAGGTCACAAACAAATACAAACCTCCAGAGCACTTTCCAGACATCTCTGCCATTCGTATGCGTAGCGCTCGCTTTCCTGCATCAACAACACAACACAATCATAATTACAACTACAAAAAAAATATGCAGGGAGAACAGAAGAGAATGAGTAGTGCTGAAGCCTGCAACAGTCCTGTGTGTCGTGCTGAAACCTGGTGCTACATGACAGCGCTAACATGTGGTGCAGTTAATAAAGCAGCCTTCCTCACCTCCACCTCCCCAGTCAGGTCCTTGTACTTGTCCCTGATGACAGGCAGGGCAGGTTTTTCACTCAGGGTGTTGGATCGATCCCTGAAGGGCTGCTCTGGAGCTGGAGACGGAGGTGAACGCCCAATCTCCTTCTCACCCAAACTGTGACTGCGTTTGTGTGAGCCTAAGACAGGTGAGAGCAGGAAAAAGAGTAATACTGGAGAGAGCCACAAATTCATAAACCTGTTTTTTGTTTTTTTTTTATTTTACATCAATTCAGCAACCCATGACGATGACTCATTTTGAGCCATGCACCTGTTTGTTTGCAATCATTATACTTCCACTCTGTTGCTTCTAATTCCTCCCAGACAAGGATAGCATGAGCAAATACTTAATTGGTGACAAACTATAATTACATACAAAACAGAAGCACAAAAATCCATGTATGAATTATTCATAGGGGCTCGCAGACGGACAAATTCTGGCAGGGTACCACAACAAACACGGGCACAAATTCATGCTAAGCCCTGGCTATTCCTGCGGGGCTGCCAGTCAGTGAATGTGTATGTGAAGGTACCTAGACTCAGGTAATTCACCACCCAGCCTGCACACAAACTCTACCACCTCCCTTGGAGACATACATCACCCCCACCGCCCCACAGACACCATGATAGCTCCTCACCCACCCCCAGACATTACCCCACTGCCTCACAGTGATCATATTACTGCTCCACTGGGCAAAGAGTAGTAAGTAAAGCCCTCTTCTTCACACAAATTAAATCCAGCACAGGGAGATAAATCTATGAGGCAAATGGGCTTTTATCACAGTGGAGGAAACGCTAATAAATTATTTGTGGAACACAACACTGGCAAACAGCAGTTAAAAAATGAACGGCCTTTAAGTGGATACGGTTAATTTCTGCTCATGGATTTGTTGGCCTCTGATAATCCATCTCACTAGTCACTGCCACTGGAGCAGAGCTGTAATCTCAACACTGCCATCTAATGTCTGGCAGCTTTAATACAGAGCTGCCAAACCCCAGACGACGTGCAGAGGTTGGGCTCTGAGGCTCCTCCACAGTCTGAAGTAGGCCCGGGTACTGAACTTCATGCTTTTATGGCTTTAAACAAATTACTATAGACAATACTATAGAATACTGAAAAGCCCTAACGTGGCCTGGACTGGCATCATTTATTATTTAATTTCAGCACCAAAGGGGTGAATCTTATTAGTGTCCTCTTCTGACTCACCATATAATTCTGAAAATTAGAGCAGAAGTTGGAAACAGGCTGATAGTGGTTGTGGTAAGAGTCTGAAAGTCCAGGTGTTGATGTGAGACGGGAGTAGTTCAAGGACATCTGTATTTCAGAGAAGCATACAACATTTGTGCAGAACCACATGAGGCTCTGAAAGGGTCACTTTGAGTTTTTGGACTAGTTTTACCACCTGAGAAAGACCCATCTAAAAACTTCTGCATCCATTTTAGTACACACTATATTTAGAATGTTTTTGATGCTTTTTCTTGCTATCGTGCAGTCTTTTCTCATGGAGTAGTGAAACCTTGAAGCATTCTTAAATCCACTAGAGCTCCTTGATAAAGAAAACCACACTACAGCCTGTGTTGTCGCACTGTGATGTTTTAAAGTTATTTTTGATTTAAACTGACAAACAAATTAAGTGATTTGGGCAGTAGTCTGATGAGGGAAAGTCACAGCGCTTGTGTTGGAAAATGAAGGAGGTTGGAATCTAACTGAAGAAAGGGTGGACTCAGCATCTCATTCACATTATAGCTGATTAATATATTAATTAATCAAGGTTTTGCTTTTTAAAATCCTAAAACTGACATTATACATCTGGAAACTTTTCTGCCCAAAAAAGGCCCGTCTCCTTTTGTTGTTATATATGGTAAAGAAAGTATTGTTGAATGAGGTTTAATTTTCGTTTCATGCTACCACAAAACAAAGTTAAATACTGTAGTGATTTTTTTTTTTTTGCAACATCACCCACCTTTAGTTGACATTGGCTTATTTTTTTATTGAATATTTATTTCATCATCAGTGATGTAAAATGTTCAACTCCACCTCAATATGAGAAGGCTCGAAAAGAGGTCACCTACAAAATGTGCATTATCATCAGCACTGATGTGTTCAATCACTAACGAGTTATACGATTTTGTTTACAGCTCAAAAACTATATTTTAGTGTGGTATTTGGGTGGGTAATGTAATGATAAAGTGGAAGAAAAAAAAATCATCATTCAAAAATTACATACACTTAAGGTGTTCATACAATAGAGTTCTTCCAAACATGCCCAACCCTATCATATAGTAAAACAGAATTTTACTGCATAAAGACTACTGTTCATTTTATTTGGTCATAATACTTGTTTTGTAATGATTAAAGTAATTTAGAATGTCCAGTGATCACTGACCCCGTTCCTCAGATGTGATGATAGGATTTGAGGTTGAATGTTCAAAGTGTTCATCAGAAAAAAACAACAACATATACTTGGGGAATTTGTGAGATTAAAAAAATTCTGACAGTAACCATCAGCTCCATCCCTTTCACATATTTATAGGATTAAAATGGGAGCAGTGACTTACCTTGAACAGACAAGTCAAAAGTTGCTAGTTCGTTCTTGATCATCTCCTCGCTGGACTTCACTTTGGCCTGAGTGCTCGCCTTGAGGAAGTCAGACTTTCCAAACTTGGGCTTGTCCCCTTGAAAAGCACCAAACTCATCGAGAGCTTCACTTTGGGTTCCTTCCGAGCCCATCTCTGTCGCCGCAGCTGGCGAGTCAGACTTTTCAGATACAGTACTGGCAAAGTCCCCAAAGTCGTCTTCATCATCTCCACCACCATGCTCACTGGAGCCAAAATCAGCAAAGGCTTCAAACTTGTCATCTGCGGAGGAACTGTCCTCAGCAGGGAGGGAGGTGGTAATCTTTCCAACTGCAGTTCCTGTGATGTTTTCGGTGCTACCAAAGGCCAGCTCCTTTCTGTGAGTTGGGCCTGAAGATGGAAGAACAGCTCCTTCCAGGCCTTGTGGCTTTCTCACATCACCAGGAAGACATTCCTCCCGATCTGACCAATCATAGTTGGTCAGGCTGCTGAGCGCTGCTGTCCCAAAGGGATCAAATTTCATGTCGTCTCCTTCTGCAATGACAACACAGACATACGAGTGGTTCCTAGGAATAGCACAGATGCTTTCATGATAAGTGGTAGATTAATGAGCTTGGATGAAAGGGGGAGAATTCTGTCAAATTATCTTTCTGTGACTTACACAACTCCAGTGGTATCTGTGGTAGTTATACCCCCAAAAAATCCTCCTCCATTATTTCTCGTGCTAATTACACATGTGGGTGATTCTGATTTTTGAGTGAATCAGAATTTTCTCTCTGCTCAAGTGCAAGGGAGAGAAGGAAATGAAATTTGTCCTCCATGGAATTAAAATACTCTAAGGAAAAATGAGAGGAAAAATCTTCCCTAAAAACAGTTGTTCTGGACAGTTCACATCAAAAGAGAGTGGAACTGCTCTCAAAAGAGTAAAGAGTGTGAAAATCAAATCCAAGGTCATTTCTCAATCTTGTGAGTACCACAAATGAAATTTTTTTCACCTCTATTGTACTGTTGAGGAAGTAAAAGAAATACGACACGTAAATGTTTTTAACAACCTGGGCAAATACTCCATAAATTGTCAGTGGCAGAGGTTAGTGAGAATTTGTGTTGCTCAAGAATTTAAAGCCTGCGTAGGAAGACACCAGGACAAAAGCATCCTCTCCTGCGGTGCCATCTTCTTTGTTCTAAGCATAGACTGTATAAAAACATGGAACAACATGACACTGTTTAATGCTATGGAAGTGAAGGCACAATTTCAGTTGTGGGGTCTGCTGTGTTGTTTCTGTGTGGAGCTGCAGAGTTTATTGAGTAAAGATACACATGAAGGGATCTAAACAGCAAATGGACATTAAAGCTGTATCACCCGTTTTTATACCGTCTCCTTTTGAATAAAAATGCTGATTGATCAAAATCTTCTGCCACAGGCTGCATTTCCAGATGTGCGGACATCTCATTTCTTGCAATATTAATAGAGTTACAATATGTTGAGATGATACTTTTTTTTTTCCAGCAACCCTAAAAGGTATTGCCTACTGAGGCCTTAAGTGAACTAACCTTTTAAGTGTTCAATGCACAACAGACATCCCAAAAGTTGCATTTAAAGAAATGAAAACATTGGCCCACTTAAACAATAAAACACAATTGAGTCAGTGATATTATTTATGATGGTGACCGCTTCATATTCATACACATAGCTCTGTAGTAGTAACTGTTAAACAATTTTTCTCTCCAAAAGTAAACAAGTTATGACGTTGATGCTAAATCATGTTTATGAGGAGGAGATTACCGCCATCATCTTACTGAGACACAGTATGCACTGATGCAAATAGACGATTCTTCAAATGTGACAGTGCAATAGTTGGTCTCACTGGTGGTAAACAGCCTTCTTAACAATAAACACAGCAGATCTACTTATACCAAATGTAACCTGAAGGATTTAGTCTCATGACAGACCGCTAACAAGATGAATAAAAGATCTTTCCTGTCACTAAATCTGTTTTCTTACACTGTGTTGCGTTGACGAAACACAGTTCGCAATCAATTTTGTTACAGCTAATGGCATCCGACAGAGTTGTACAGCTTGTACGCATTTGTCAACATGTCAGTATTTAGGTCTCCCTCACAACGTCTCTCACACACCCACAAACACACCAAATAGCCTTACAAGACACAGATACAAAAGCAATTTGTGAAATTGACAAGGGTCCGGTGCAGTTTGGTAATTATACTGCCGTTTAAGAAAAGAAAGAAAATAGAGAAAATAAGACGGTACGCATTTCAGCAATACCAACAGTAATATTTATTACGACAACATGAGTAGAGAGAAAGAGAGAAAAGGTCACAAAGTACTGTGAAAGAGGTCTATCATTACAAGAGGTTTGTCAAACTAACACTTGAAAAAGTAGATTTCAGTCATTTAGAATACAAGGGCATGCAGAGTCAGGAAAAAAAGTAAGAAAACAAACAGCATAAAGGAAAACAAAGATAATTTGAGGATATAGAAGCAAAAACCAGAATGAGAAGGCACATTCACAGACTAAAATCAGTAATTCTGGGGAGATGACAAACTGTTTTACTATTAGGATGTAAAGCAACAGGATTTTTGGAAACAAATTGAATACAGAACACTTGAAAAGCCAGGTTGGAAAGATAATTCAAAGAACAAGCTCAAGGCAGAATGCATTAACCCTTTGAGGACCTGAGGGACACTTTGAATCAATGGGGCATAAGAAGATACCAACAGCCCGCTCCAAAGTGGAAATTAGCCCCTGAAACTAATGCTTTTGTACATGCAAATTGCACTTAGAAACAGTAAGGGCTGAATGGCCTCAGTTTATGAGGCTGCTATGTTCATGCATTTAGTCAATTCAGAAAGTAAATTGTTGTCTTGTGTTACCACATGGTTAAAATTGTCTGTAAATCGATAAGCAAAATAAGCAGAAGAGATCATATCTGCATCTAATCAGACCTTCTTCAAGCACTCAAAGGGTTACAGAAAACAAAGAGGGCCATCCTTACAGCTCACATCCCAGAGGGCCTTCATTACATCTAATCACAGATGTTAAAACAGATTTAAAGAGACAGTATCCTTTTTCTCTTGCTACAGTGCTTGTTTGTCAAAGCAGGCTAATGTGCACAAACGGTTATGAGCCCCTAAACAATAGTACATAATTATTAGTCAAGACAACAGACTATTTCAGACTAATTTGATAAACACTGTATCCCTACTAAATAGGCTACATATAAGTGACATATTTGGGAAATCACAACAAGAGCAACAAGTCTTTCTCATCTCAAAATAAGAGCTCATATTCCTGTAATAAAAATACACTATTAAATCTGTATGTATACATTTCTTCCTTTGATAAAAACTTGCAATACTGTTATGCATAAACTTGTATCTTGTATTTATGTTCTTGTCAATTTCACAAATTGAAAAGGCAGGCACACTGCAGCAAAAAGCAAGGCAGGAAGGGCAATACTAACTTCATTATGTTCTCACAGAGCCAGACCATAGAGTCACACGTGGTTAATTCATGCTGCGGTAGCACAGATAATGGTGGGGGGAAAAAAATCTAAGGAAAAAAAATAAAAAAATAAAAAAAGAGAGGTATTCTTTTTGCCTTCAAATGAATCTCATAAAAGAAATACTGTCTCTTTAAGATTCGTCTACATGAAGTACAGACATGTCTAGAAACACAGTGCAAAGCATTGTGTGAGGCTCAATCCCTTAGCCTGCTACACTTTCAGATCATATTAGCTCTCCAAGAACAAGGACATTGGATAAATACGAATCAAAGGGAAATGTGGAGCAGCCATTACTGTAGCACAAACGCAGCTTTTGGAATGTTTTGATGTTAAACTGGGCATCATTTTTGCCCAATCTGCAGTAGCCCAACTGTTTGCTGCAGCTCCATTTACTGTGATTTTAACACATGGTCATATTCTGTGAATACAGAAGGGCCTGTTTCAGGTTAAACAAAATTCAACCATCATACAGAACTAAAATAAGGCATTGGGGATGGTTACATTTATTGTTTCTTCTGGTCAAGACAATCAAATATCAATTCCTTGCATGATATGATATGGTATATATGGTATACATGTGACCATCTGTTTAACGGATATTTAAATGATACTTAAAGCTTATAAACAACTGCAGTGCATGCAGATGTGAATGGAGAAAAAAATGCATGTCTCTATTGTCAGGTGAACCCATGAGTATCTGAGTCACAGTGTATTCACCTGATAATAATTACATGCAGTCTTGGGTTACACCAGGGAATGGTCTTGGATGTTTGTCGTGAAACATGAGCCATGGTATGGAAAATGAGACGGTGGATGAATTATTGACGACTGGAGAGGAAGAGAGGGAACACGAACAAAGACATTACCTGATCATTACAGAAAATGGGTCATTTTGACGTAAATGACCCTAAAATGTGGTAAAATATGCAATTGTAATTTTATAGACATGAGGTAGGGGATAAAAAGCCAACATGCTAAAGAAAAATGTCATAACAAGTGGGCTGTTAAATCCAAATAATACTGTATGGTTAGTCTAAAAATACTGCAGGGTAATACAATAGCTGGCAGACATAAATACCCTAAAGCACGCACTAAACTGAATTCCATCCAATGAACCAAACTGATTTCTAACACCATGGTTCATTTCTCATTCATTCAACTTAACTTATTCACCGTTTCATGCCTTCATTCCTTCCTATTTAAGGTAACATGTCAATTTTGGCAAGTCAAAATCATTATCTGGTATGTATTCAGCAAAAACAAATCTTAAAAGTTAGATGGTGAATGATGTCTTGCAGATAATGCCTTTGGTAAACTGCAGCTTATTGTGCAAAACCTGTGATATAGATGCACATGTTTTTCTGCTGCAAAGGCTCATCACTATAACACCTTCCTATGTTCACTTTCAAGCCTTTTGTTAGCACTGCTCAACATGTCAACAACATACACAAACACACACACAGTCCAGTCTATGGAGACAGGAGGTACACTGAAGGGAAATGCACTGTCTGCATCTGCAGCGTAGACACAACAAACAGAGAGCTTATCCGAGCTACACAGACAGCAGCTGGGGACCATGACGATGAACTAAGGCTGCCAACACATCAAAACCAGCCACTCATCATTTGAGAATAAATAAGAGATATTGGCCAGGCCCTTCCTGTCACTACAATAAAATATGCAGGGAAGAATTGGGAGAAAGGGGAGTGGAGTAACAGAAATAAAAAAAAAAAAAAAAAAAGCAAACATATATAAATAAATTAAAATGAATGATGAAATGTTGAATGAAAGATATGATCTAATCTGATATGCTATTTATCTAGTGTTAAGTCTGTCTTGAGCTTTTGAACCTGTTCAATTCAATCATCTGCCCTTTAAACCCAAGTTTGATGGTCACAAATGGGCACTGACAGGCCACCGCTGGCCTTGGAATTACATATGTGCGTGACCAAACAGGGTCTCACCAGAGTAAACGCACTAGTTCCTCACCTGTAGCGGGCGGCTGGTGGGCTGAGAGACCCGGCAAATCCAGAGAGCTGTCCGACATCACATGCTTCAAGTCTCCGCCCATGTCTGAGAGCTTCATGTCCAGCTGTACTGAGAGTGCGTCCTCAGAGTCGTCTTTTCCCACACTGCTCCCCCCAATTGATGGGAGGTCGAGGGACTTGACAGAGGCAGAGTCCTCCTTAGTCTGTTTGAAAGCAGCCACTTTGTCTACCAGGGTCTTTTCAGAGGCGCCGAGTGCTGTGCAGAACTTTGAAGATTGAAAGTCGGCAAAATCATCCGTGTCACTCTTGAGGGAAGAGAAGGAGCCACCGCCACTCTCCTTTGAATCATCATAAGCCAAGCCACCCTCCAAAGACAGCTGTTTAAATACGTCATACTTGTCTGAGCTTTGCTGAGGTCGCTGTTGAGAGGTCTCTCCTTGGACGCCCGAGCTGCTCTCATTTTTAGTCTCCCCACCAGAACTGCTAAAAGCCATGAAGTCTGCAAAATCATCCTGAGGAGCTGCTGCACCTCCTCCTGCTGCTGAACCTTGGGCAGCATCAGAGGAAGAGCCAAACAGAGCAAAGTCACCAAAGTCATCTGTCCCTCCTCCTGGAGGCTTAGCTCCACCTGGTACAAGTACCAAAGAGGGGGGTACAGAAACAGGTGGGAATGTACTGGGTTTTGGCTCTGTAGGAGCAGGAACAGAAGGAGCTATAGAAGTAAAAAGGTCCAGGTCTGCCATGTTGAGTGGGTTTTTGGGCTGTGAAAGAGACACTCCTGGCTGTTGCTGCTGTTGTGGTAGTTGTTGTAGAGACTGAGAGTTAGGGAAAGCAGAAGGGAAGGCAGGTTGAAAGATCTTGGCCTGGTCTGAAGGGTCTAGTGGAGAGATGCTGTCCGCGGTTTTAAAATCTGTGAAGCCATCATCAGTGCTGACAGACTTGAAATCTGCAAATCCTTCGCCTGCAAAGAAAACATTTAAGATCATTAAAAACTCTCATCATGACAGATTAGTGACAACCTGGCACAAATTGTACCTTTTTACAGTCCTACAAAAAAGGAATCAGGTAGATTAATTGTGACATATTGTCAGGTAACTTCCTGTGTATCTTCAGTGTCCAAAGAAGACCACACTTCATGACACAAAGAAAAGCTTTGTAATCTAAAGACACACACACCCTCATTACCATGCATTAAAAGTAGTTTGTAGAGTAAAAAAGGCCATTCTGAAAAAAAAAAAAAAAAAAAAACTTTTTCATGACATATGCAAAAATAATTTTTCTTCTCTACAGAAGTAATGATGGGTCACTTGCTTGTGGACCACCAAGGCATTACTGATTTCAATTACAAGACTCAAGTACCTTGAAAAAAGGCACAAGAAATTTACTTGGATTCAACAATTAGCACAGAGAAGCAGGACTCTGTTACTTTCAGTATATTACCTGCTGTAAATTTCCATTTTTTTGTAAATAAATATGGAATAATGGTCAAAATTATGTGAAATTAAGAGCCTTTTATTAAAAAAGGTTTTGTTTTGTTTTTTTTGCAGGAGAACCCAGAAACATTAAAGTAAAATTGCATTTTGGCATCAAAAGTTCAACATAGGCTATTAAAACCTTAGCATTAAGTAGTACTGTCGGAATAATCTAGTATGAAATGACTAAAGTTTGAAAAACGGCAAACACACAGAATGCATTTTTGAGTTTGAGAAACTTCTAATCCACTAAAGTCTAATATATGCACAGACTGAAATAGAGAATCTGTTCACACTACTGGCGTACGGTGGAAAAGAGATAACTAATGGGCTCATTAAGGAGATGGAGCCTGACAATGCCAAGGAAAGGTCACCGCAAAGCATGACTTACTGGAGTTGTAAGAGCTGTCCCCATCGGAAACTGTTCTAATGAAACAGGGGCAGGAAACACACTGATATCAACACTGCAGGCTTGCAAAACATGAAACATGGCACAGTGGAAATTGGGTATAGCACTGACCTGACAGAGCTTTATTCGAGTTATAGTACAAGGTTTAATTAGCGGGAATCTAACACTAACACCACCTTCCTCCTATCAATTTCCAATTCAAATGATAACATGGCCTTGTTCTTTCCAGTTTGCCCTGTCCTCAAGCCCTCTGCTGCTTGCAGGGACCATCTCAGAGCCCACTGTGTCTTCTTTGTCAATTAGCAAACAGGCAAAGAAGACTTTATTTGAGGAACAGAGTGTGACTACGAAGACATGAAGAAACTTTAAAGAGGTCCTTCAGCTGAAAACCACTTTGTGTAGCTCTTTTTACAATGTGATATCTTACAACAAGTTATTTATGCACACAGCACCCCAAGAAGTGAAATTTGACCTAAATGGTGTACTGGTCATTGAA
>JAPTYR010000006.1:31483983-31501771 GCA_029814505.1 Siphamia roseigaster | reverse complement strand
CAACGAATAATGCATTCAATTACAATAGTGAACACAGCAATATTAATGAAATAACCACAGAAGTTGATCTTTAATGGGTTGAGAGGGATTGTTGTGTTTCTTACCGACTGGTTTCTTGTCAGCAGGTTGCTCCAGCTGTCTGAACACACTGTATTTGTCTCCAATATCTGGATGGGAAGAGAAACAGAAAAACCATGGATGGACAGAAACCAGTAGCAGATTCAAACTGTGACTGCGTCAACTAGAGGTTGAGCAAAAGTGTATTTTTTCTGTCTTTTTCAAGGCTGATATAATAACGGTTATAATTTGGAGAAGAAAAAAGTCCATTGTAAATTAATTGGCCTACGTAATTTTCTTCTTGGAGAAAAATGAATGAATAAAATGACACTGTCTAAAATTACTCAACAACTTGAATATAAAATGGCTAAAAACCTAGTCACAGGCAATTATTATTGAGATTTTCTTTCCTTCTCAGTATGTTCTCAATTGAAAAATGTGATACTAGCCTTCAGGTCTGGCTGGGGCATGATTCTGCTGATACTGATTTAGTCATCAGTCAAAAAAATTTAATTATTTCTGCTGCACCGTGTCACTCAAATTTAGTAAATAATAGGTTTGTAGATCTTTTAAAACATGCTCTACTAAACTGACTATATGAACTGCTTTGTATGTATAAAATTTTAGAAGGATCAAAAATGCATATATTAAACTATGCCAATATGTAATAATCATAGTAAATAAGTAAGTGCTTATAAGTTGGATAGAGATGAATAATAATTTTTCACATGTAGTTGCAGAACTCCTGTGCTGTATCATTACTTAGTGAATGTTCAACCATCTGATGTGATGCTGGAGGTGATATTGATGGTCTCTTTTCGAAGAAGTACTTATACATTTTCTGTTTGTACAAGTATGAGGCAACTCATGCTCTGTTTTCTTTTATTGTCCAACTATGTTCCTCCCTCATACTTAAAAGAGCTGCTTTACTCTAAGGACTCAATGTGTAAAGCTCACAACAGTTCCAACACATCACACATGTGCATGTATAAGTTATAGCAGGTACAGTACCTGAGGCAGGGGGTGTCGGTTCTGCAGGCTGATCTGCAGACAGCTGCTTGAAGACAGCGTACTTATCAGAGGACGTGGTGGACGTGGAGGAGGAACCAGACACTGGAGTCAGCATGGCAGGCGCACTGTGGGGTCACAATAGCTACAGTCAGATATCAGACGGAGTGGGTTCAATAGTAGAATTTAATCCCCATAAGCTGCTGAGCTGATTGAACATTCGCCCTGGGCTCAAAAAAGTTTAGTGTCAGTTATGTGCTAAAGTTTTTCATTTCCTGCAGTTGACCATCATGACGACTCGATGCTGATGCCAGTTGAGGATATCTATATCTATATCTATATCCTGTATGGATATGCATAAACAACTGATACTGTTGTAGAAAATAACTCCCCAGAACATTTAGCTATGATAACTAAATGTCCTTTTCACGAGGTGTATAAAACGTTATCAAATGGTAGATTGGTAAACATTTATACAAATCTAATCTCACATTCCAGATGGAGTTTATCAGATGACTTACAAGAATAAAGCTGTAAACGAAATGATTAAACTCAGTTTCCAGCAAACATCAGCTTCCTCAAAGCCCTGTCTCTGCAAGGCATCTGACAGTACAGTATGCCTGATGGTTCGCACTGCCAACCCAACATTAGCTTTTCAGTCTCTCATTTTACTAGACAACAATCTCAGGCTGAGGGGACATAATAGTTATGTTACAAAGCAGTATGAATTATAAGGATTACAAATTTCCCTTGCCACTTAGATGTGAGATCCTTGAGTTCTGCTTTCTCTTTGTCTCTCACTGGATAATTGCCTTTCAGCTTCCTCTCGCTAACAGAAATGTCTCTCCGTACAGGCTTGGCGAGCAACGTTAAGAAATGAGCTTATCTACTGTCCACTGAAATGAATTCATTAAGTGATGACCCAAACTCATTGTTATTCTGGGGATGTTACTGCAAGATATAAAGAGTCCTGTGTGTCTGGCTGTAAGGTTTCCAAGACAGACAGTGCAAGACACAAATATTATGCAGAATGACTCAGCTATAAATAACCACTGAATATTAAATCCTCATTACTGCAAACCTTTGTATCACTTCTTCATAACTGTAGTTGGAGTTCATAAGAACAGTGAAATAATGAGACACTGAAGTAACATCTTTCTTATAAAGTAAACAGTTATATAAATGGCATATATTCACTGCCAGCAACAAGGCTTTTTTAGGCTACAATTTAAAACAACATGTCACAAAACTTTAAAACTTATCAACCATAGAGCTTTCACTGCACACACATCCAGAGGTTGCATTACATTTTGATTAAAAAGGTCATAAAAATTACCATAATCTATTAGTATCCATCGTTTGAACTTTCTGGTTTAATGATAATGAGGCATATTTAACAGCAATTAATTGAAAAAATTACTCCACTGAAAATAAACTTAATTAACGTACAGAAGAAATTTGCAGATGATGTATTTATAAAGGGCATGGAAGGAAAAGGTGAACAGAGACACCAAGCCTTGTCACTTTTCATGTCCACACCACTTCAAGTAATGATTTTTTTTTCTACCTCAATAACAGAGGAGACACTAAAACACCATAGACAGCTTTACACAATTCTGAATTGCCAACTCCTTTTGTCTAAAAACAGACAACATCCTGCGCTCTTTTGCTCCAATGAAGAAAACAATTACCAGAATCCCTTTGACCAGACTTTGGGAAGACTCTCTGACTGTGGGAGTTTGCATCAAGTTTGTTTATCATTGTTTGGGGAAAAAATCCATTACTCATAGAAAATATTAAGTTAATGCAAATAATGCACAGGCCATGTACCTATTTTGGTGCTGAGGTGCAATGGTAGCAGGGAAACCTCCCCCCGACTCCCCCTGGAACTCAGTGAAGGACTGGTCACCTGTTCCTGCTTTAGGAGCTTCTTGGAAGTCTTGGAAGTCATCATCATCAGTTTTGGGTGCCTAAATGAAAAAGTAGTAGTTAGTAATATGTGAATAGTAGAAGTTACCAACACAGAAAAGTTGAACTAAAATTAAATTCTAGTCATGTCACCTGAGCAGGAGGGAAACTGGCAATGAAATTAGTGTTTGTGGGTGCTGGAGCCGGTGCAGCGGGGGTCATGGCCATGACTGGCGGTGTTGGCGTGGGCATGGCCATGGAGACTTGGGGCTGGGACATCATAGGCTGCTGGTGCTGAGGGAGGACTGAGGCCATTGCCATTGCCAGGGCCGGCAGATTGGGTACGGGTGGAGATGGGAACTGACTGAGGATTTCCACATTCATTGCAGGAAGGCCACTCTGGAATGATGGATATGAGTATAAGTACTTCCAATACTGCAGCATTTTATTTAGTTCATTTTGATTTTAGTTTTTCCACACTTTAAATTTCTACTGCAATACATCTCTGAGGCAAATCGAATTGTATATCCCCTTCTTCTCTAGTGAAAATAAAATAATTGAATGCAACAATCTGGATTTCAATAAATTGAAGGATTAGGTTTTCTTTTCGAGGCTGAGAAAAGTTTCCTGCCTTTTAATCTAAAACTTAAAAATCCTCTTAGATCAGATGGAAAATGCATTGTCAAAGTGAGCAGGTTCCAACAATGACAGATATCATAGAAAATACTGACAGGTGATTGTTTTACTGAACAATCAGTACTTTTACTTTCATACATGATGTTTTTCTGGCAATAATAACACAGGTTTTCTTAAGGTTTCATACTTTTACATGTAGTGGAATATTTTCAGTGTTGCTATTTTTACGTAAGTAAATGCATTAAATCCTTACACCACCATTGTAAAAATCAAAATTCAATTTGATTAAAATTATCTATGTGAAGTGTCAGGCAACCTGAACACACTATTTTGTCCAATATTATCATATATTCATTGAACCAGGAAAAAAGTGTTTCTATATGAATTATTCAAAACAGCCAAGCTGCCTTTAAGCAGATGTCACTGCCATACTCTGCACTTGTTCCCCTCACAAGAGAATGCACCTTGTTGTGCTTGTGTTTTAAAGCTCTTGAAGATTTACATCACCAAAGGTGTCTTATTATTCCTCACATGGAAGCTGTGGCATGCAGTTTTTCGTGAGCTGCTTGCAGATTTGCATCCTCTCGGGGGTGGTGATGACAGGCCCAGGCTGA
Organism: Siphamia roseigaster; assembly: GCA_029814505.1. NCBI lineage: Eukaryota > Metazoa > Chordata > Actinopteri > Kurtiformes > Apogonidae > Siphamia > Siphamia roseigaster. The sequence continues at coordinate 31,497,548 of JAPTYR010000006.1, read as the reverse complement.
GGATGATAAGAAGTCTCCTGCCAAACTCAGCTGATGGGGACTCAGCCATACAATGCTTCACATGCCCTGGGCTGATTCACAACGGTTTTTTTTTTTCCTCCTGATTTTCAGCTAAGCCCATCTAATTTCAATGTGGATCTTATCCTGAGGCTCTGTGAAAGCTGTGGGGGATGATTACTGAAGGTGCTTCTAAGTGGATAATTTGTCTTGACACCACTGTTTACCTGTGCCACACCAATTAGTGCGAGTACAGTGTAGAGCTCCTCCTTGGTCAGCATGCCAGGTGTTGTGCGGTTGGCCGATGCCCAGATTTGCCCCAGTGCTTCCCTGGGAAGACCTGATGACATTAATATTGGGTAGAGCTTGGCTGTGTCTATCCCTGCTGGAGTCATGGTGAATTCAAGAACCTTCTTGAACATTTCTGGGGGCAGGGCAAAGCAGGGAAATATTTATGTATACCTTTATTATTAAAACACTTCAGAAATGTCAGATATAAATATCTGGTGTATTACACGCTGGATGTAGGAATTTTCACCTGGGATGAGGCTGTCATTGTAAACCCAGGCTGGCAGCATTGGTTGGATGTGCTCTTGCTGTGGGTAGACGCCAACACCTGCTGTCATACATGCACACAGACACACACAGAGTTAGTTGTTAAAACAAAACATTGCCTAGGCATACAATTTGCCAAGCCTCTTGGCAGCTGAGCCCTGCTTGTATTGAACTCTACAGCGACATACACCTGATGTTTGGTAGCCTCAGTGCAGATGTAATGCTTGCCTGCACTGAATCACAAGCATCATAGTGTGACAGACAACTATAAATCAGTCTGTGGGCCAGTTTCACTTTCAAGGAAAGGGGATGAAAGTAAGTGTCTGGTCACAAAAATTATTAAAACTTTCATTTCACTGTTGACTGTGACTTTACTGAAGCTTTTAATACATAGAAATATGCAAGAATACATTTATAAAGGAAAGCTATTCTCTGTTACAGCTTTGAACAATTTTTTTTTTTGCAGAGCGAGACAGTCCTTTCAAACATAATATTCCCATCAGTCTTAGGTACTTAAATCAATCCTATTACAAATCTCCCCGGTCTCGAGGATGAACCACTTTATTTCCCTTGATAACAGAGAGGACACAGACACAGACAAATAACAGCACAAAGGCATAGCGGAATAGCATGCACAATCAGCCTTGGCTTATGTTTGGCCCCAGTGACACCTGCCAATCCATGCACCACATTCCTGTTAAACCAAAACAGTCAGCATGCGCCAGAGGTCATTCTCTGAGAGGATGTTACACAGCCAGGAAACAAACTGTAGTACTGAGTCAGCAGGTATTACCCTGGGACCTATAAAGACACAGTTCAATTCCACATTGTGTGCAGACAGAGCCAACATGAGAGGGCCCTTAAGATTTAGCCTGAAGTGACAGATGTATAAAGCAGGCAGTAATAAGAGCAGAAACTTGGCCTGGGAGAAGATGTAAAAACACCAGAAGGGTACCTTAAAGATACCACCAGTCCACAGTAATCCCAGAGGTGAGGAAAATGTCAGCATGATTTTATGTCACATCATCATAATGCACATAGCTCTGATTATGGTATGAATCTATTATGACCCAAAAGAAAGAGAAGCTGAAAACCTGCTGTAAAAGGTTATGATGTCAGGATTAGAAAGAGACAAAACACACCCAGGACAGAATGAAAACTACTGCCTTAATGGTGTGTTAATCCTGCAGCAAAGCAAGAAAGAGAATAAGTTGGGAAGGCTTAAAAAAACAGGCACTTCTCTCACCACTGTCAGTACTGCTTTGTGGGGATGAATCAGCAGCTGATGGGTGAGCGCCAGATGCTGACAGAGAGGCCTCAGGTACGCTTTCTGCTGTGAAGATGGAACTCAAGTCCTCAGGGGCCACAGCCCAGTTCCTTGCTTTAGTGCTGGTTTGAAACTGGGCTGAAACCTTAGCTCTAGGACCCATTTCAGCCATACTCTGCTTGGATTTAAAGCTAACCTGGGCCATCTTATCAGCTTTAAGATCACATGAGGAGAATAGCTTCTCTTCCAGGGACGGGCCTAGAGAGGTAGATGAGGAACAAGCTTCTTGATAACAAGCTCTATCTACACAAAAACAATAAATGATTATTTCTATGAGCTAAATTTGCAATTATACATTCCACATATAGTATTAATAATCAGAAATATGGGAAAATATCAACAGGTTTGGTATCAAGCCATTATGTTTTGTGATACTTTAAAAGTTTTAATAAACAGTGCATTGATTTTATTCGCAATTTGCACACACTGCTGGCTTTTTGTGCTATGTTTAGAACACAACCACTACAGAGCAGTGTTATTATCCATTTTTAGCCAAATGACTGGCTTTTTTTTGGTCAGATTTTATGCATATGATAATGTTACATAATTTCTATTACTAATGCTCTTTTTAATAAGTCTACTACAAGTACATATGCTCTACACTTTACAGGTTATATAAAGTGATATTATATATATACTGCATTACCAGAGATATTTTTTTCCACAAACCAAGTAGGCAGGTCACATTTCATAGACATCAAGTGATTTTACTCCTATAGTGTCTGAGCAAAAAAAAAAAAATTGCTCAATCCTCACATAATGCGGTAAAATGGATTCTTTGGGGAGACCATTTTTGAGTTCACGTTCATGTCAGAGCCCGGTCAACCTAAAGCTGTCTAATCTGTTCATTCCAGATACAAACAACTAGGTCAGAAAAGTCTCCGAGGATTGTGGATGACAAGACACGACGGAAGGCTAGCTGTTGCATTTGTCTGGACAGAAGATGAACTCTGTTATGTTCAGTCAATCATAGTCATAAATACCCAGTGTCTGTTGTAGATCAGGGACCACAGCTGCTTATCCAAGAGATTAAACACCAGATGACACAGAGAACCACAATCCTTTAGCAGTACACCCACTGTAAATACATTTTCTCAGTGGTGGACTGGATAAAATATGCTACAAAGTTCTGGATCCTCCTGTTCTACTTCCAAAAATGTTTGGCATCTAATTTGTTTGCATTCTTATTGAATATTTTATAGTCTCTGGCAGCTTTAAATATTCAGATAATGACACTATCTGCTATGATGCTGCAGCATGCTTTCACACTAATGCAGGCCAAGAACAACCAAAAGTCTGGAGGTACCAATAAACACAATGTGCATCAGCAATAAAAGAAGCAGTGCCTTAAAAAAATATGAACTGCGTTTAAAGTGTAAACTGCTTCTAGTGATGGGAGGGGAGGTGTCAAAAAAAGAAAAGTTACCTTGAAATGTAGATTGGGAGCTGGTGTTGACAGCAGAGTGTTGGGTGGCAGAAGGAATGGACACAGTGGTAGGAGGGAGTGATGGAGTGAAGGAAGAGGAGGACAGACCTGCTTTAAGGGAAGGGGACGAGGGTCGGACTTGAGCTTGAGAGGAGAGGTGAAAATCGTAGGAAGTGAAGGCATTCGCAGGTCCCTGAACAAAATCACTAAATTCATCATCATCATCATCATCCTCCTCAGAGAAACCTGATTTAGGGGGCAAAGGCTGGACGTGGGCCTGAGAGGATTGGCCAAAGGTGGAAGAAGTGGAGGACGAGGAAAAGGAAGGGAAGGATGTGGGAGCCTCTACGGGTCCCTGAAAGTCACTAAACTCGTCATTATCCTCCGACATACTTGTGGGGAGGGGGTGAGTGGAGACAGACGGGTGTGATGGTGATGAGTCTGCAAAAATGAAGAAATAATAATGATGGCACAACACAATACACACTACAATAGAGGATGAATTAAGGGTTGCATATTGAAAGAGTGAGATAATCCTATGCTGTGCAAGTCCAGGAAGTGTACAACAGCAAATTCAACCAAAGGCTTATAGCGTTTAAATATTATTTAGACTGAAAAGCTATTTAACAAACATACCGCTTTATCATTTTGGCTTTAGAGGAATGACTCTAATGTAGTTCCATTGACGCATGTCTACAATTTTCAAAAAGGCACTGGAAGTACAGTAAAACACTATATATAAAAGTTACACTCATCTTCAACTACAGAGGCACAACTATGAATATACTATAAGAGGATACTAATTCAATGTTAGACAAGCCACAGGGAAATAATAAGAGGAAAAAAATTAGGTATTAATCTGAATTGTATAATACTCTGACAGACTGAAATTTGCTTTGGTTTTTCTGGCTAAGTAGTCATCATGCTGACCTGCCTCTAATCCAGTTATTATTCCTGGACAGAGGACTTTCAGCAGGGCTACAGAGAGCAGATGTGAGGATGGCCTGCTGATGGAAAGCAGACAACAGGAAAATCCCATGGATTACAACTAAAAGGGTTAGAGTGAAGGTACCTGGCTTCTTGGTCTGGGATGATGGAGTGGGATGCATCTTTGCATCTCTGCTGAAACCATCCAGGTTGCCTTTTATGGCCTCCAAGGCATCATCACGGCTCTTCTCTCCTGTCTAAGTACAAAACAAGAAAGTATCAAGAGCCCAGAGGGTTAGAAAGAAGAGTATTGGATATGTCACAAAGACCAAGATAAACCAGATGTAAAGAAAAGATTCACCTTGGGTTTAACACTGCTGAGCAGTCTGAGCTTCTGTTTCTGCTCCTCAAATTGTCTTCTTTTTCTGTCCTCCTCCAGCATTTTCTGCTGCTGTTCCAGCCGTTTTCTAAGAGGAAGAAAAGCACAACCATTACCTGAAGTCATGTAATAGCCTAAAAAATATTCTCATTATCATACTTTAAGAAATGCAGTGATGGTATAACACTTCAATCTACAATAAATATTTAGAGTTAAATTAATATTATATATTTAGAGTTATATCAAAATGATATACTGAAAATGCAACAAACTATACTTTTGTGTTTCATATAAACAGGATTTGACAACATATAGATTCCCATGTCAGGAGCAACAATGACTATCAGACACACAATATTAGATTGTACATCTCACAAACACACACTCACACACACCCACACACACTGAACCACTGACCTCTGACGTGACAAGAGCCACAGCTGCGAGAAGGAAAGCATCACGACTCAAAGAAGTAAGCCAGCTAATGTTAATATTCTTGTTGATGTGTGACATTACTGCTGTTTGTTTTCTTGCTCACTAATGAGTCAGTAGTCAATATTTGAATTAAAGTGAACTGTACAGCTCTTCCAACTAACATTAAGAATTTTTGTCTGTTGGAAATCATAAACATATCCCAAGACAAATTTGAGACTTGACAGCCAGTAAGTAAAGTAGCAAGTCAACAGGCACTATGTGTCTGTGTGTTAGTCCATGCATATTCCCAGTCCACTCAATTTCTTGCTGAATGTAACGCAGAGCTGCCAACTTTCACACCACATGTCCATTTGCTCACAGTAAAAAATATCTTCATAACAAATAACATTGCAGAGCAAAAGAAGAAGACTGACAGCACATAGATAAAATGGAAGTGATGTAACTATGGTTATGGAGAAGGCACGAGGAGCATGAATACATCACCACCAAACTCGTAACATAACTATACATTTTTAAACCCCAATGTTTCAATCACAATTGTAATCTATTCTTTTCAGTTTCGTTGAAATAAAAAAAAGATAAAATATGACACTTTGTGATTAATCAGTAATCATGTGATAACAGTTTAAGGTTTTTGTTTGTTTGTTTTTTTAGGAAAAACATACATTAGATAGACGTGCAAAACTGATACAACAGCAATTATGTGAAACTATAAAGTAAAAAGCTTAAAGGAGAATTACGGCTGTTTTACAAACATGTCCCATCTGTTTGAGGCCAGAATAAAGGGATCTAAAGGGAGATATGTGAGAGAACTTCATTCAGGCTACACAAAGTTTGTCACTTGTGGGCATTTCCATCCAAGCAGGCGATAACGAGCAAGTGTTTAACCTTCTCTCAAGTTCTTAGGCGATCGATTTGTGTGGACTTCTGTAGAACCCGGAAGATAATAGAGGTATGTGCACTGGTTCTAAAAGCTCCAAATGTATCATGTCTGTGTTACCTAATGCTGTCATTATGTACTGGGTTATATGCTATGGGCCCACATACCACGGGCAATCTGCTCAAAAGCATTTTAATAGACGTTAAGAGCTTGAGAGAAGGTTAAATGCTTGCTCGAGAAGGTTAAACACTTCCGCTTTGATGGAGATGTGCAACTTTGTGTGGCCCAAATGAAATTTTGTCACGTATTTCCCTTTCGACAACTAACTTTGGCTTCAAACAAAGGGGTCTGACAGAGAACCTGCATTTGTGTTATAATATAATCGTAATTACTGGTGTTTTATTGCAGTTTTACTTTTATTAGAAATGGTGTAGTGAGGAACGGTGGGGAGAGAAATAGGGATAACAGAGTCCAAACGACCTGTGTGAGAAATTGAACTGATGTCATGTAAACATATAGCCAGGTATCTGGAAAAACAGATGTTTTCTGTGTTTTGGCTTCCATCCACATGAAAACAGCAAAAAACGGGTGACATGGTGGTGCAGTGAATAGTATTAATGCCACACAGCAAGATCATCCTGGTTGGATTCCAACATCAGTTGATGGGGGGTGGGAACTTTCTGTGTGGAGTTTATGGTTCTCCCTGTGTCAGTGAGGGTTCTCTACGGGTACTCCAGTTTCCCTCCACCATCCAAAGACATGCACTGACAGCAGGAGTCTCCCCAGATGGAAGAAAAAGGGCACAGCACCTTTTTGCCACAATCTGAGCACCTCCTTGCCATTTTTCAACTCTCCAGCATCATGCTAGTGAACTCTCTTGAGCATGTGGTGAGTTTCAAATGCTGCAGCTCTTTCATAATTCATAGTTTGAGTTGTTTGTTCAGTATTAATTTGCAGCCTTGTAAATACAAGCTTACTGTACATATCCTGACCAAGGAAAATAAAATTCTTACTTGGAGCAATAATCTACACCTGGCTTTTCTGCCTCCATCCATAATCAATCAGTCAATCAATCACTTTTCATACATGTTGCATGTAGCACAAAGTGCTTTACAAAAGAACCCCATTATCCCACAATTGCAGGTATAGTTAAAAACAAAACATAGTAAAACAGGAAAATAATAATTTAATAATAATAATAATATACCTTATATATATTATATAGACTAAATGTCAACTAAAATTAATGTTTATTTGCAGCATAGTATATCAAATGATTACATGATCAGAATCAAATTAAGTTTAGCAAAAAAAAAAAAAAAAGTCTCCCCTTTGAATGTCTAAGGTTGCCTGAAATTTGTAATGTTAAAATGGGGTCACAAGCAAATGGTTGGAGAGCACTGGGTTAGCCACCAGGACACCCTAAAATACTAGATGTCACTCACCTACGTCTAAAAACTGTAACAAGCCATCATTATTAAAACACTGTAGGCCCTCACTGTTCACCTTCTCAAGTACTTAACTCCCAAATCAGTGATCTTTAATCGTGACCCAGAAATAGGCACACCATTTTGAAGAATTGTTCGTTTTCTCAAAATACACCTTGAGGAGCAGGGAGCTATGATCAAGAATTGACAGTGGATCTTTTGTAGGCATCCAGGTGGCATGTAAGGCATCCAGACAATAGAAAACACAACATGAGCAGAACTTTCAAAATTAGAGGTTGACACATGAGTTGTATGGGTTTTCTTTAAAGCCAATGCTAAAAAAAATTGTTGGCAAAATAACTCAAAAATTAAAGAACGGACTTTGCTGAAATTTTCAGGGACTATTGAGAATGGTCAAAGGAACAAATTCGATTTTGGTGATGATCCGAAAACCGCCATTATCAGAAAAGACAATTTAGTGAATAAATACTGAACTAATAATGATATCAACTTGAATCCACTTGCTAGAGGTACATTTTCATGGTCAAGGAATCTAAAGATGGGGACAAAATAATTGTAGGACTATTATTTTAAGTGTAAATCCCAATATGGAGGGACGTGAGCTGCTTGGCGGAGGTCTGCACTTTCCAAGTGCTTTTTTTTTCTTTTTAAGATTTGTATGCAGTAATATAAATTAAATTACTATTAATACATGTACACATAGTAGTACTCTTTCAACATTTACTGAATTTCAAGTGCTGACCACACCGTTGCCTGGTCTAATATATTATAACCATTTACTGCTGATTAAACACTGGCTTAAAAAAAAAAAAAACCTGATGGCCATTATTGAAAAAAATCTATATTTTGACACATTACATCAGCAGGCCGATATATTGTGCTACCTCTGTTGAAAATGAAAGGTTTTCATCATTCATGAGTAACACATTTTGTTGAGCCTCCTCAACTCCTCCGTTTACATCTCAGGTGGGAGGGACTCGGGTGCAAGGTAAGTCAAGGTGTTACAACTTAGAATTGAGAAGAAATGTTAATCGTGACTTGGCGAGAACATTCTACATGTAGTGATCAGACTTTTATTTCCAATATATCATGTAAAATATCAGCACCTTCCCTGACTGTCTTGGTTGTCTGCATCAACAACTAAGATGAAACCTTCTTCTCCTCTACAGTGGCAGTGGTATGCTACAATAGTTAGCTAACATCACCAAACAGCCACCAAGCTGGCTCCATCACAAACATCATGTTAGCACACAAGCGAATAGTGAACTTTAACTCAGTCTTACTTATGCACTCTTAACCAAACTTGACTTAATTTAACATTACGTACCATGACATTACATCAGTTTACATCTGTTAAAGCAGTCCAATAATATATGAGCTCATGTGGTGACATCAGAGCAGCACCTTGGTGAGCCCCTCTCTTTTCCGTTACCACAACATACTTTTTGAACCCCAGCTGTAATGAGGCTCTGCCAAACATCAGCGTCATACCGCTAACGTGCGACCACCACAATGGTCGCATACCAGACAGTCCTGTATGTCATGACATCACTGTGTTGTTTCCTCCACTCGTTTGGCATGTAAATGGCGACTTTCATACATGTTGAAGTACATCATGGTGATATCTCAAATGGCCACCTTTGGACCTCATAAAGTAAAGCCAGGTGGTGCTTCACCTCAAACGTTAAATAGTCCGATTTAACTTCAACTGTACTTTTTGTTTGAATAGGTGGGAAGCAGTTGTTGTAATTTCAAAAAGAAAAAAGAAAACAATGCTGCTGATGTGTCTGGCTCATCCTGAGGTTATATAGTCATTGTTGAGTGAGAGAAAAGGCAAGCGAATGCGAATGAAGAGGAGGAGGAGGGGGAATAGGGCGGGGTTTCTGAGCCGTGACTGAACAATTTCAGGCATACAGATCCACTACAGGCGAAGGTGGAGCTCATTGTTGGAAAGTCAGCTTTGTCGATATCACTCCGCCCCCTTCTCTTCCCCCTCCCAATGCACACACAGATACGCTTTTCCTATATTTTCTCCACAGCCTATCATGTAATAGTAGAAACATATGCGCAGTGGTGAACTGACATGTGCGCAGGCTCTGGGTCCACAGGGAGGGTGAGGGATACATGGTGCACTGAAAAAACTATTAATTCTTCTCCTTCTTCCTTTTTTCTTCCTGTTTTTCCTAACTTGTCCCTCTGCTGCCTTGTTCTTTTCATTTTTGATGTGGTGCACACTTCCGAATACTTTACCCTGTCCACATGCGGCATGCAACATGTAACCAAACTTGCTGATCTCCACTTCTGTTTTCCTTTTCACTTGCCTTTCCTGTCATTTCTCTGGTCAGTTTCCTTTAGGGCCATTCCTTGGTTTGCTTTGCTTTACTCCAGTAGATCTCTCACTCTATTTTTCTTCTTTGACTTACACTTTGCCTTGTGTGTTGAAACAAGTTGCACAAAGACTGAAAGATGTTTTTAGAAGAACAAAAGTCTTTGACAGCTGCACATTTGCCTTGGCTCTTTTGAGCATTCCATCCCACCCATTTTTGCATCACACACTGCTCCGCCTGCCTCACGTTCTCACAGCTCCCACATTTTCTCTTTCCGTTCTTTTTTTTTTCCTTTCCTCTCTCCTTTCTCAGCTCTTCTCTTTTGGCTTATTCCCCTTCAATTGCTTTTCTCCACTCTCCCCACCTTTCCTTTTCTTTTCCTTTTCCACTACTTCGTGATCCTTTTCTTCCAGATTCCTATCACCTCTCTTTTGTCATACCTCTGATTCTAGTCTCCCTCCCTCTCATCACTCTGCAAACCCATCCTAAAGGTTGGTTTTGCTTCCATTTCTGTCTTGGATGACAGAATTGTCATTTATTGTGACTGTGAGCCAATTTCTTACTGTCAGCATGATTTACACTAATCATGGTGAGCTAAAATGCGACTGCTATTCTTAAATTAAAGGCAGAGAAGACAGAAATAAAAAATATATATATTGGTCAGACAGCATTACCACGACCATGGTCTTCAGTAAGTTTAAGTATTGCCTGTCGCAACTACAGTATGTCTGCTTTTTTTTCTTCTTTTATTAAAGTTTGTCTCTTGACTGTACAGTTTGGCTATGTGAACGCTCCCTCAAAAAGGGAGGATGACTCCTGTCTGTGGGATAAGGAGCAGATGTGCCCTCCACTCATTCCAAGGGGGAATGTAAACAGCAGCACTTACTTTAGAGTAACAAATTATTTTCTCAGGACTTGCTCTCAATGAAATTGAACATGGTCGTAGTAAAAACTTCAGTTACAATCTGTAGGCAAATTCCCACATCAATCACTCACTGACAGAAAAATTACACCAATTATATAAATGGTACTCTGTTTTTACAGGATTCTTTTATGAGTGGAACATGAGTGTCAAACCAATATCCTGGCGTCTGTGGTAATTAATATGTCCCCGATCTCTGAGTTACCTCCATCTTGGGTAAAGAAAAAACAAAAACAAAAGAACAATACCTCTTGACCTATTTATAGCCAGCTTCAGATTTAGCTAAAACAACAGGAGCAACATTGCTAGGCTTCATCACAACAGCTACTTTTAGCTCCTGGAATGTCTAAATCATGCTCTTGTGGATGTTCATCTTTAACACTTCTCTGGAGCTGTGGTCATTGTGGATGGATGTGACCAAGGGTGCTGCCTGTTTTGTTTTATTCCACATCTTTTGGTAGGTGACATTAAATTAAAGTGTCAGGTGAACCCAAATTAAAACTGACTTATGGAGAGGCTGAGGCAAGTGAGGACATTGCTGTTTTTAAATGGGTCTGACCACAGCTTTTAAAGTCATGGGAAGAAGGTCTTCTTACTCCTGATAAGATAGAATGAACTTTATTATGATGCATCAAAAGCTCTTCCTTCTCCCTGTCTTTCTGTCTGGCTGTGCAGAAGTGGATATCTGGATTCCTGTTCCATCTTATCCTGATCCTACAAAGCTTCATGGTAGGTCAGCACTGCAAGGGTCAGGCTGTCATATTCAACCTTTTCCATGGGTTAGGGTTAGGGTTTCCTATTCTTTCCTCATTCCCTTTACACCTACCATTTTGAAGCCTGAAGTGGAGTTTTCATGATGCTATTGAGCTATTGGATTTGGTACCACATCCAAATCCAGAAATGACTTCGACACAGAAAAGTTTCCTTTCCAGTTGCCTGAAATGCTGACAGAATGACTTTGCTTCACTTTTTAAGCTTCTGAAAATTGAGGTTTTCTTGGGAAACCATCCTGGACTTCATAGCAAATTCTCCTAGTGGGTAAGATTTCCCTTCAACAAAAGTTTCTTCCATGATTCAGCAGGCAAGTTCTTTTCCATTAGCAGTCAAGTAATGGCAAGTCTCATACAACTTCTCAGTAAAATGAGTCAATCGGAGGCCATATCAAGCAGTCATGACTCAAAAACAAATGTGTCCTCAATTTAATCATCTGAAATGTCCTTACACTGTAGGCCAGTCCTCTTCTAAATTCACCAACTCTCTTGTGAGATGCATTTTTTTGGCTATATGCCTTCCATATTGAGTGATGTGGGTTGTTCTGAGCATGTTTTGCCCTCACTCTAAAGTTCTTCCAGGCTCCAGGACATGGTTGTTAGCACCACTTAATGAGCCTCAACTTCAGCTGCCTTTTTACAACAAACCATAAAGCCAAACAATACATCATTAGGCCTCTTTTCTTAGAGAAAATATGACCTTACATTGTAGTTATTATATGAAAAGGAGGAGGAAAAAAAGGATGTGTGCAATTTCATTGCAAACATAGGCTTCCCTCTGTGGATTTTGTGTAAAGCTAGAAAGGCAAACAAAGGAAGTTTATTTCCATGTTTCGATAGCAAACAGTACAATTGTCCATCGGTGGCATCATCTGGTTCTTAACACAGATGGGTCCAGTTGGAGCATTTGGCATTATGTCCAACTCATAGCAGTAGTCACAATCTGAGAATCTGAACTGAAATTTATGATACTGACTAACTTGTGCTGCAGGCAGTCTGTGGTCCCAAACGCTTCACATTGACCTTTGACGGCTGTTATTCACAGTGTGAGGCAGTAGCTTCTAAGTTTCTCTAATGGCTGGGTCAAAGCGAGATGGATTACAAAAAATGGAAGATTGGTAGAGAGTTCTACAGAAGGACAGGAAATGAGGCTGAAAGGCCGTGTTCACAGAATCTACTGTCTGGAAAAGACATTAGAACCCTCTTGTGACAGCCATCAACACTTCGAAAAAATCAAATCAATGCCCTTACACACGTTCTCAAATAAGGTCCTCTTTAGAAATATGTGTGAACACTGCTTTCATACACATATATAGGCAGATTAAAATTTGTATGAATAAAACAAAACTCCAAATTCTTCTCTCAGGACTGGATTAAATGAGTTGCAGATAAGGGAAGTTGGCTTATAATGGACTTGTGGAGTGGTGACGTGGATATTTTCTGGAAGGGGATGCTTTGCAGTTGAGTCATCGCAGGCAAACGGGGCTGTATCCTGGGCAGACTGGGCCCAGCTGACCCCTCCTTGGTTCTCCCCCTGGACGTCCTCCTCTCTGTCTTTCATTTGTACTGTTTCCACGTTGACTCTTTGCTGTTACATGGGACACCACCAGAATCAGGAAGGTCATCTCAAATCGTGATGAGGAGATACCCCACCACCCCCCACCCCCCAGTAGGAGGTAGGCTCCATGTGGAATTCAAGAGGGTTTCCTCTCAGAGAGATGCAGGATGATGATTGGCTGCTGATGGAAACAGAAGATCAGCAAACAGGTGTGGGTCTGTTCCCTATAAACTGCCTCTAGCAGGGCCACCGACCCCCAGAGGAGGCCTGACACCAACACATGTGTCAATACACACACACACACACACACACACACACACACACACACAGGACATACACACTTCTCACTGGGTGGGCCTGCTGTTTACTGAAACAACAGACACCATGGTTGCCATCATTTCAGTATTCTGTTTGTTAATTCCTGAGTTTTTGGTTTGACATACTTCTGTTTTCTGTTCACTTTCAATTACCTCATTGTTAAAGAGCCCCCCACGCTCACACACACTAATCATTTACTATACAAATCATATAATCATATACAAATCAGTACTGTAAGGTAGGGCTGGGCGATATGAGTAAAAATGATTTTCGATTTTTTTTTGCTCAAAATGTTC
>JAPTYR010000006.1:31456291-31470651 GCA_029814505.1 Siphamia roseigaster | reverse complement strand
CATCTGTGCCATGTTTTATGATGAGAAGCATTAACAGTATCTATGCAGTATCGCTTCACATTGTGGCAGGAAGTGGGAGAGGAAAGGGAGGGTGAGTCCCATTCCTGAAATTCACCTGGATCTGTGTGCAAACATTAGCCAGAGGTTTCCATGGCAGAAAAGGGCTGCATTTAAAGTGTGTGTTTGTGAGTCAGTCCCCCCCCACCCCCACCCCCGAAGCAGACCTGGTTTATAGATATGGCAGGGTAGCTTTTGAGACGTGGAACTCAGTGACATGGCTACAAATAAAAGTTGTACCTACACAGTCAACAACTCTTATCCCGTGGCATATTTCTCCCCCATTCATTGGCTATTGTATTTTACAGGCAGCTTTATCAAACTATACAGCATATAATTGTCGGTGACGTCACTGGTAGTGCATATTCAGTCCCATTCTCAAGAGTGTGGAGTCCTACACAGTATCCAGTTATACAAAGCATTGCATACGCCTGTGGTCACATTGCATAGTCCTTTCACGATTGTCAAAGTCTTTTCAATCACAGTATACACATTGAACAACTCCAAATGATGAATCATTCAGGCGATGACAGGCATTCATCATCTTCACAAGTACAGTAAACTACATGTGAAAAAAAAAAATAACATGGAAGACTTGTTAGGAATGTAAAATTGCTAATGCATGCAAACGTTTTTTTTTTTTTTTTTTTCAGGTTATTGTGATTGTCAAATGTTTCTGCCCGTCTGTAAGGCTTCTACTCCAGGGTGTCACGTTCAGAGTCCTCCAGGATGATCGCTGTCTCTGCCACTTTCAGTGTGTCTTCATTTTTCCACCTTAAACTACAATGTGATATAAGCTATCCTTCATTTAGGTCCGTGCCACATAGTTCATGTGTTTGGTTGTTTTGGGGTTGTTGTTGTTTTGTTTTGTTTTGTTTTTTGGTTTGTTTTTGTTCCTTTGTAATGTCACAAAAAGGATGCCTTACGGTACATTTTTTAAAAGGGCGTGAAAACAAATTTAACACTGCTTGCAAAGATTTTTGGTTGGAGCGAAAAAAAAAACAAAAAAAACAAACAAACAAACAAACAAACAAAAGAAGTAGAATCATACATCCTTGTTGATCATTAGTGTGTGACAGAGTGAGTCCAGTCTCCTCACTTTCAGGTTGCAGTGAGTTTTTCCTCTGTCTCATTTCTCATTTTCACTGCCTGCACACCATCGCCGATCCTCGTTTGTTGACTGACTCATCATCCAGTGCGCCGTTGCTGGTTATTAAGAGTTGTCATGGTTACCACAGTGAGAGGGTGGAAAAATGTGCTCCAGTTGCTGGGCACCGAGGAAGTCAGGTGGATGCGTTCACCAAGCTTGAAGAGGACACTGAAAAGAGAAGGAGGGAAAGACGGAGGGAAATGTTAGATGAAGTGGGTCTGTGTTTCATAAAACAATAAATACAATCTGTCCGGTAATGCAGCTGTATAATGTGTATCATTTTCAAGGCTCCCAGAGTGTGAACTGACAAATGAAACCTATGCAAATACACCAGTCCTGCACCTTCATGCACCACACCTGACCAAATAAATTCCTCATCCTTCTTCTGCTGACTGTGAAAAGCCTTGTTTCCATTGAAGTGGACTTTTTTTTTTTTTTTTTTAGATTTGTTTGTGGAATTTATTTTTTTTCCTGCTCTCTTATAGGCTGAGGCATCTGACCCCAGCGTGACCCTACGTCCAGCAAACAGCTTCACCTGATAAAGCTGACCTGCAGCTAAAACCTGAATCATTAGACACTAGGCTCTGGGTGTAGGTGAGTTTTTAAACAGTCTCAGGTATAATGGAGGGTTCCTAGTAAACAATCAGTGTTATAAAGCCTGTGCATGCTGGTTGTGTCATGAGGAGTCTGGCCCATCCAAATAAAAGCCAGATAAGAAAATACCTGGGAGTGCCGACTCGCTAATTACTCTCTAAATAAATGAAATTACACAGCACGATGTTGTGACGACATCCTCCACCAACATTCCACTTGTTTTTTTTTTGTTTGTTTGTTTTTTTTTAAGAAAAACTAAAAAAAAACCATGTTGCTTCTTTGTTACACAGTGGAGCGTGCTCTGAACTATCCCATCAACCCATCGGTCTGTCAGTAGCTGTGCAGTGGTACGAGCACTCTGCCTCAGCGTGGGAAATTGAGCGTGTGAAAGCATCACAGACAGCATTTCAGGCTAGAGCGATCACCAAGCACAGGGAGAAGTAGGAAAGAGGACGAGCTGTAATTACAAAAAAAAAAAAAAAAAAAAAAGCAAGAAAGAGACGGAAACCTCCACCCCCACCTGAACTATCTCATGTCCAGTTTCAGTGTAGCATGGAGAAAAGTAGCAGGACACAAGGCTTGAGAACTTTGATTAAGAACGAAGCTCATTTCCTGATCGTAGTTTCAGGCAAGAGATAACTCTCACCAGGGAAAGGAAAGTGAAAGAAGGGGGCATTAATCAAGAGCTGTTCAGGATGAGGGAACAGGTGATTGATTAGACCGCTGTTTAGCAGGAAATAGAAATTCTGAGGAGTATACTATCCATATATTCATCTTCTCTAATAGTTTTGAGTTAAAGGAAAGCTATTGAAGGTTAAAAAAGCAGTATGCATGGCTGTGACTGCTAAAAATAATTCAGCTCAAGTGCAATTTTTTACGGATTTCACTCATTTCAACGGAGTGAGTGAACTAATAAAATTGTATTTACCCAGGAGAGACCCCCAAGTTGGACCATCTTGTTTACAGGAGCGTCCTAATGTGACAGGGATTGAACAAGTCAGCACACAATCATTACTCACACACACACACACACTTCCCCCTGGCCTAATTTATTTCCTGCTGTTAGTGTGTGTTTCGATTGTGTTGTTTCTCTTCGAAAGGTGTGAACATGAGAGGTTGATTTTCTTTAATATATATACATTAATAATGAGAAGGTAATTGGTGTCAATAGCTGAAAAGTCAAAATTTGGGGATTTTATCAGCAGCAGTATTGTAAAGACACATGCAATAACATCTAAAATTGAATGCTGATTCTCGTGCATTTTTCCCCAATCACTGATTATATTGTAAAAAAATTAAAAAAATTCCAACACACACAGAAGCGAGTGAGACAGTTGACCTTATTGTGACCTGTATGATGTGATTTGCTGAGGTCTGGGTCAGGACTCACCGTCTTGCTCGAGGACATGGAGCTGAGGGTGCTGATGCTGTTGGCGTCTGTGACGACCATCGCCGAGGGGAAACGTGACGGGTGGGAGTATTGTGGAGGCTCCTGTTTGTGTGGATACACTGCAGAGGAAAGTAAAGCAGATGTTTCCAGATTGAACATTGTGCTAATGCTATTAATAAATCAAAAAAGTTGGTTTTAATTTTAGGATGGAAGAGTTTACTCTATGCCAGAAGTTTAGTTTGATAAATCAGGGTAAATCAGATTAAGATGCTGATTTAAACTGTGTTCTATGAATTATTAGAATTTTCAGCACATGTTATTGTTTTGCACAGTGACTTTTTATTTTGCTGTATTGTCATTGGTAATTGTGATCAGACATGCAGCAACATAGCAACTGTGCTCCATGTTGCCAAGTGGGTTGCAAGATAAATTGAGAAATGACAAACACATTTAAAAAAAAAAAAATACATATTAATATGGACAAACTTTGTTGTTTTGGGGGAAATGTGAAGGAGTAAATCAACCAAAATGACTGCAAAGGATTGTAAAGATAAAAAAAGTACAAGTGATTGTTACTGACTGTGTGAGTGTGTGACTGTCGCCATGAACGGCTGCTGGCTCATGTGGCTCGGAGACTGTTGCATCAGACTCTGCTGGTGAGGGCTGTGGAGCTGCTGCGAGAACTGCACCGGCTGCAGCGCTGCAAGGCTGCCGGCCACGCTGTTGATCACTGGCACTGTCTGGGACTGTGATGTGTTTAAACCTGGCCAGAGAAGTGGGACCTCAGTGAGTCATAGAGCAATATAAAAACAAACATTTGTCTTTTTTTGTTTTTTTTTTTACTTGTCACAGGGAGAGCGGTCTTACTTTGTGCAATGGCCATGACTCCTGATAGAGGCATGATGAGGTTCTGTGTCTGCTGATGGCTGTGATGGGAACTGTGGATGTTGGTCAGTGTGCTCACAGGAGGAAGTCCACCACCTGAACCTGAAATCTAGGGCACAATGAAGGAAATAAATAAAAAATATTTTCTACACCTTAACATTTATTGTAGCTTTCTGCAGCGTTCAAAGCTATGAGCCTGGATGTGTGATAAGTGTATTTAGGTGCATTAATTGTCAAAGTGAAACAGATTTTGTCTGTTAAGCAAATAATAAACAGTAAATGTTGGCTCAATTCTGAATCTTTTGACATATGATAACAATGCGCTTGAGTAATCCACTCATACACAGTACGCAAGCAAATATTGATAGGGGACAAAAGGTTAAAACAAATAATCAAAAAATTCACTGTAGAAGACTGGGCATATTTTTGTTTTGTGTGTGTGTG
Organism: Siphamia roseigaster; assembly: GCA_029814505.1. Lineage (NCBI taxonomy): Eukaryota > Metazoa > Chordata > Actinopteri > Kurtiformes > Apogonidae > Siphamia > Siphamia roseigaster. Next base: position 31,466,131 of record JAPTYR010000006.1, on the reverse strand, counting down.
TGCATAAAATGTAGCAAATGCAGCAAAAAAAAACAAAAAACAAACAAAAAACTGTAACTGTCAAGAAAACCTTGCTGTAAGTATCCATGTATTTTGTACTTTTTCCATCTAAGTTAGAATCCTCCTACTCATCGGAGCTGCGTCTGTTTGACGACACTGCCAGTTGCACACAGAGGAAGGACTGGCCAGACACACATGAGTAGATAAGAAACTGTCAGCTCTGACCTGGAGCACACCGCCTGTCCTTGCTGTACATATATTGTTTCTCTAAAAGGCAGAAGTGTTATGAATTCAGAAGGAAGTTTAGGTTGGATGATTGTATATCTGTGACCATAAATGGAATAATAAAGTCTTATCCTCCATGCAAATGTAATAATGTGTTTTGTTTTTTGATACAAATCATATACCAGGTGTCAAATTCTCTGCTCCACCACTTCTCAAACACCATAGGTCCTAGTACAAGTTTCCATGTCACTGATCAAATATTAGACATGGGCAGAGGAGAGCAACTCAGTCCCATCTCTAAAGTTGAAAAAAAAAAGAAAAAAAAAAAACACCATTGGGCATAATCAAATGCTGGCGTCATTTCTCTGGCAGAGTAAGCAATGCTCCACCTGTAGCTCCTCTTTGTATTTTGTTTAATCAATAAGAACAGAATGTTTCTTTGTCAGGTTTATTGGCTGAGTGATGAACATGCATGGTGCATTCTGGTGAAGGTTGTGTGCTAGTCCAGCCATGGCCTACCACCTCATCTCCACCTCCCAAACAGAGCAGCACAATGTGCTAATTGTTGGCTCTTGCCAGTGGATCCATGGGAGTGGAGGTTCAGGAACCTGCTTTGTACGTTTATGCTAAATGTAGGTCTGCTCTTATCTAATCTGAGGCCATGAGGCCCAGGTGTGTTCACTCACCATCTTGGCGTCAGGTGACAGTAGACTGTGACTGGGGTCCAATCCTCCCGGAGACACCTGCTGTAGCACTGACTGGCTGGTTGCCATGGCGTTGCTACTGTGATGACTGATGCTTGAGGAGGAGGTGACTTCACCGGGGCCCTGACTGTAACGCACTGAAAGTCAGAGACAGACACTTAGTTTCACTTGTGTTGGCTCAGTTGTGTCACAAGGCTATTACAGGGCAATGAGATAGCGAAGCGAGCCTCATTTTTGCACAGAATGAGCCCCAGTGTCATTCCTACCAACTCACCTGCTCTTTGACTCAGACATGGGAGGACAGAACAAACAAACACACTGACCCCTCCACTGCTGCTATCTGTGTAGCTTAGCCAAGGCCATTCACTATGTACACTCATTCACTACAGCAACCCTGCAAAACTCCCATCGGCCTCTGATCAGTACACAAATGTTGCAGATGATGTTCATAATTACGTCACTGTGCCACATACACACGGCACTATTTCGTAAAATCACAACTCAGTCACCACAGAAAATATTACCATTGGTTTAAGCAAATCCAACATTATACTTGACATTAAAGATCTTCTGCAATTTTCCTTTTCATGAATAAGCCAAAGCTGTTTCATCTGGATTCCTTTGCAATTCAAGGTTTTAATGGGAAGAAGTTCTTAAATTTGGATTAAACTGTTGGTATCGAAATGTGGTTCATCAAAACTCATAATAAAGACAGTAGTATTATCAAGGTGAGCCGCATGTACGTTATGAAGTTCCCCTTTGCAAAGCAAATTTGCTCAGCACCAAAAGGCAGCCAGACTATCATTCTGCTGTTAGGATGCTGGACAAGACAGGTTAAAAGAAAAAATTCTAAATACATTATGAGTATTTTTCCCACATTAGGTTTTTTATGTATTTAACTGAACCTTGGTGTCTTTCCTTAACACTAACAAATTGCTATCACTACCTAAACCTCACACTGAAAAGTTTTAAATGTGTAAAAATGCAGAGAAAATAAAAGTCAGTTACTGTGAAAAATTGACATTTCCATTCAGGGTAACAATATGACCAGAAGAAATGTAGCCAACCACAATTTCACTGTTGAATAGGATAGAAATGGAATCCCTTCCATTAATACCATCTCTAAACTCCATGTCTAGACTACTAGCTGTCTCTCTTTGGGGGCCCAAAGAATGCCTCACCCCCCACAACTGACAATCAAATGGCTGTTTGCTGATGCAGACCCCCTCTGATATCAACAAAGTAAACATTACACAATTACAAGCAATGTCAAACACATTCTTATCCTGTGGTCTCAGCCTCACACAGACACAGAGAGCGCCCCGCCCTCAGTGACAGACTGTGTTTGTACTCAGATCTCACATCTTCCCTGAGCCCTTCGTCCCTGACCCAGGTGTGACAACCTGAGCGCCCTCTCGAAGTCGGTCAGACACAACCGGAAACATTGATATACAACCGCGCTGAGATAAAAGAGGGAGAGGCAGTGACAGTAAATGTGACAGATGAGACGGCCATTGATTTCTTGTCAAGTCTGGAAAATGAAATAAGTATGTTCTGATCTACCTAAAAAGGCAAGTTACGCCGCTGCCTATTAATGCTGCCAGTAATCTATAATTATATATAAGTTTAATAAATGCTGTATATTTAACTACAAATACAATGTTGTTTAAAGCTGCACCGTATTTCAACTCCTAACTATCCTCCATTTTGTTCAACCTACAGACTATATTGTCCTTTGCAACATACTAGCAACCCCACAACACTTCACCGTGCCTTGTAAACACTGCAGCAGAACAATAAAGCACTCCATTGGACTCATGACCCCCATTGCCACACAATAGAAGGGGACTCATAAAAAGGCAGTTATCTCAGAGCTCGGTGATCTCTTAAAGTGTCAGAGGGAGAAAAGGATGCTATTCAAACTCAGTTTGTTACTTTGGGTGCTGCAATAATTCCAGCCACAGGGAACCTCAAATTAAGAAAGGAAGCTTTCCAGGATCCAAATGCAGTGTAGTCTTTTAGTATTGGTCTTATATTTGAAATAGTACATTTGCACTCGTCATTAATTTCTTTTTCAAGATGAGTAGCAGCCTAACATAAAGTGTCGATATCCAGAGGAGCGGGAGGAGGGCGAGAACTTTAGAGGTGGACTAGTATCAAGAAGCCTCAGCAGTTTTTAAAGGCTCTAGCTCCCTGTGGGACCCATGTAAAATCAAAGCATGCCTGCCCATCCTCAGGCACTGCCTATTGTAGTGCTGCTGCATATGACAGACCTCCTGGGTCTCTGCAGGACGTATCCAATGTCTTTGTGGTTCTCTAGGAGATACAGGGCAGTGGAAAGTGCAGAGCGAGGCCATCCTTTCTGTGGGTGTCCCTGTTCTTGGCGAGCCTGAGGTGACTGAAAAGACTACTACCCACGGATCATCCCCCCTACTACTGTATCTGATCTGGAACTTCTGAGTCTGCTAGTTTTGTCATGAGCAGGATGTAGTTCAGCTAACGCAGCACTAGCTCAATTTTACAGTGCATGTCAGGTGTCAAATGACATTTTCTTCAAATCATCGAATTATTTAATGTATTTGAACCACCTGCGTTAGAATCTTAGTGGAATATCTGAAATTAAGTGACTCGTTAATGGAAATTCTGCTGTAAAGCTAAATCAATTAAATAAAAAAGTCAACTATTATTGGTGAAATGGCAGGTGCATTCTTACTCACCTTACAAAATATGTAATCTACCCTACCAAAGTAAAGAACATCGTAGCCAAAGCTGAACGTCACACTGTTTGATTGTCTATCCAGTTGTGACCAAGTACCCAGTGAACTGAAACAGAATCAATAAAAACTCCCAAAGTAAGAGGAGTTTCTGTGATCTGACCCAGCAGTGACCTCTGTCGTATGACTGTAGGTGTGGAAGGGGGTTACTGGTAGGGGTTACTGGTATTCTGTATAGGCGAAGAAGAGGTCATCAGTCCTGTCTGGTCAGAAAAGAGCCAATACCCCAGTGGACAGCTCCTGCTGCTCCAAGTCTGCACCCAGCCTCAGCAACTATACTAATGCCCATAAGATAAGGGGGGAGGCTTTAAAATCAGTCCTCCTCTAGGCCCAGCAGAGATAAATGAACCTCGGTTACAGTCGCTGCAGTCTTCTAATACACCGCAGACAATGGGGCATCCTGCTGAGGCAGAGTATAGAGAGTAGAAGTCAGAGGAGCCCCTTATCAAAGGCCTAGGAGATGTAGTAGCAAAGGATTTTAATTGTCCATTAAGCATGCATAATACAGGCCGTGGCCTAGCAACGCAATGAGGGTCCCTGCTGGGATATTATTGTCAGGCCAGGGGCTGACACTGAAAAACAGCTGATGCTGTCGGCAGCATGCCAGCAGGAAACCTTGTAAGCAGCCAACTGACGGTTTTGGAGGAACAAAGTGCCTCCTGCTACCTACCCTTCCCTTCTCTAGGCTTCCGCCGCTACTACCTCATCGGTGACCCCTCTAGGCTGTGCAACCTGAGGTCAATGCCTGGTCAGGTGTTTAAGGAAAACTCGAGCAAACAGACAATCCACAAGTGAGACCAATTTATCCCAAGGTAAAAGACCAAGCCAAGGCAAACAGTTTGTTTTCCCTCATAGCTCGTGTTCGAACACGAGCGGACAACAATAGGCTCCGACGGAGACTCTCAAATCACAGTTTTATGGCAGGTGAGTGATGGCATGGGGACAATACGCCACGAAACCTATCAGCTTTGTTTTTATGTTGTATACACCAGGTAGAGTCAGTCAATACTAATTACTCTGAATGCAAACACCAGGTTGGGTTGAAATGGTCACAGCAATAATGTCTTGCTTGTTTTGGCAACTCTCTGAACACAGTCATTAGCAATCAGACAGGGAGGAGGAAATGTAGAAATGACAGCGTTATGGGGAGGTAATGTGGATGTGTCTATTCCCCTCCCTGACCCTGGCCTGACCCTGAGCCCATCACAGAATTGCTGTCCTTTGTGTCATGCTTCTCCATGCTGACTTTGGAGTGGAGATTGCAGGTACAATGCGGATTGTTCTCAGTGTGTTTTCAAAGATCAGAATAACAATGGCATTTGCTCAGCTCACTCACTCACACTCATTGATCACTTGTCCCTTCTTTCACTGCTTCTGTGATCTCATCAGCTGGCCCACTCTCTTTTTCAGACTGAATAAACTAAATCATCAACTTCTTTGGAATATTATTGCATTTACTTTCATAAAATGCCCCGAATTATTGCTGTCATATTTCATCGGCTTATTCGACCAATGCATAAGTGTGGTATCTAAACACTAGGTCATCAGTCATCACAGCACATCCGTGACGATACCTGGCATCTTACTGGGAGGTGAAGAGCTGGTCTGGGGATGATGTGGCGAACTGTGTGACAGCAGAGGGTTGATGCTGTGAGTCGGCGTACTGTAGGCATCCATGGCCAGTTTCTGTCTGAAAGCTTCCTCTTTACGCCGGTTTGCGAACCAGTTGTAGACCCGAACTTCAGTGACGAGATTGGAGCCGAGGCCTTGAGCTTTGGAGGGCGACACTCCTCTCTGAAGACACTCCGCTCTGCCAGAAGCAAAAATAAAAGGCTGAAAAAAACACATTCAGGTGATTTAAAACACATAGTCGGATGCCATGTTTGTCTACCTGTTGCATTCTTCTACTAGAGCTTCCCTCTCTTCTTTGCTGGGGTTCTTCTGTCTTTCATAGGCTTGGTAGAGGATTTGCTGCGATGCAGGTCCCCATTTGAAACGGTTACGTCTCATTTTCTTGCAGGAGGGTTCACTGCTTACATCATCACCAGGTTGACCCATGCCCTGACCGGACGGGTTGTACTCTGGGAAAAAAAACACCGGATCCTGATTGCCTTTGTCTGTCATATTGTTCCCAGAACCTTGCGCTGCCTGGTTGAACTCTGAAAAATAAGAAGAGCTACATTCAATAATTGTGGAAAAACATTGAAAAATCCATACATATACAGACACATTTGTACAAAGAAGTGGACATGTATACATCTGTACATGTGTCATCCTGCACAGTGAGGGAATATCCAAGCCAACTTGATATCCCTACAGGATTAAGCACCCAAATAAAGTGTCGTGCTGGTGCCAATGCATTACAGACTAAGGCCAAACTGTGAGAAACTCAAATATTAACTTACGTCGGAGAATTTCCCGCTGTTTCCTGACATACCAGGTGTAGAGAGCCGCTCGTTTCTGTGTTTTCATGGGCGTGCCTTTATTGAGGTGCTGCGAGAGGTGAGACTGGTTCAGGCCAGTGATGTCCACCACCTCCCGTTGGGGAATGTTGTGTTGCTGCATGTAACCTTTGATCATGCGGGCAGCACGCCATGGATCCTCTCTGCATCCAGATAAAACACAGAAAACATGACTCATTTCACCACTGAACTACATATATCAACACATTCTACTTCACCTTTTATGGCTAAAATAAAATTGCTTTAGTCCCCAATAACATCCAGTCACTCAGTAGACAAAAAAAATACAAGTTTGGCTCATATTTCAAGGTGTTTATTTGTGCTGTGGCCAAAGACAAATCTTTAAATACACAAATAAGACTACAATTCCCTGTTTTTCAAGGCCTCTATACTTTAAAGGGGCTGTAAGAGCAATAAGAACCCTCACAGACAGCCACTTTATCATTGTAACCCGTTCAATAGGCTGTAAATATTTCCAAAGGTTAGTTCAAGTGGAATCAGTGAGGTTGGGAAACTTGGACTATCATGTTATATTATGTATAATTTCACTCAAAAGGTTTTGTATGTATAGAAGGGTGTTAGAATTAAAACTAAAAGTGTGTCAAATGTGCACAAAGTGGAAAAATCATGCACAATTTGAGAAAAGTCAGATTTTATGACACTGAAAAAAATATGTATGACGTAAAATGTTTTGTAAAATGTTTTGCAACAAGGTTAAGATCATTTTATGAAACAAATGTGTCCTGTAAACATTACATTACATAAAAAAAATTAGGTCACGATTATGACATGATGCATTAATAAACTGTCTATTTGCATATGAACAACATGAGCATAAATAATTATTAGCTCCGTTTTGAAGGTATTATTATTAACTGAGACTGTGAATCCCTGAATAATAAAGAGTGTTGTCTTTGTTTTTTCATGCTTGTATTATTATTATTCTTCATGCTTTTCCATCCACTGAACATTACAGAAACATGTGAAAACGCAGCGCAAAGAGTCGGAGGTAAAATGGAGACTTACCCCACTATGGGCAGAGATTAGCAGGTCCAGACACACTGACATCCGTAATTATAGCAAATCTACACACGACTGTTTGTTTTGGAGAATGTGGAGGCCTACGTCTAAGTCTGCGGGTTAAGTGGGAGATGTTAGTTTATAACTTTTGACAATGAATAACCAGATCTCCATTCACTCTAATCACACGCCACTGTGTATCTTTCAGTTGATGATTTATAGAATAAAATTAATAATAACTTAACTACACGTGGGTTAGTTTTGATTTTTCTTCCGGTCCTGTTAGAGTCTATAGAAAACAGATTTAAATGTAGACCAACGGACATAAAATAAATAGACAGGACGAATTATTAGGCTGACATATGAGTTATAAACAGTAAAACAGAACACTCGTTGGCAATTATTATTATTATTATTATTATTATTATTGTTGTTGTTGTTATTGTTGTTATTATTAGTATTATTATATAAAAAATATTTTCAGGTTTTATTTTTAAATTTCGTTTCTTTTTATTATTATTATTATTTTTATCTTAAATTGTCAAGTAGAAACCGCCTCAACTCACTTTCTTCTCCCCGGATTTTATCATTGAAAGGAGGAGTATAGTTAATAATAAATAGATCACACTTCACCTGATATTTTGCAAAGGTAGCCTAAAGAAATAATAATCCATGTGGATAATTAGTAACTAGAATGTGAAAACAAAGCCGTGGCGGGTTATTTTAAACGTGTCAATTCAGAGGTGGAGGGGATTTTTACGCACCGAAAGGCCTATATGTAACAGTCAGTTTTTTAAGGCCACAAATGGAAAACTAATAAACATAAAGACAGTATAAATATATATTATGTCTGTTTATTATTTGGTTTCTTTTTTTAAGACTTTTTATTTGTTAGTAAACTATCTTAATTCCCCTTAATATCCTTTTTTTTCCCTTTTAAAACAAGTAAGGCCGCATTAAAACTTACGCCAACATGCGCTCCACCTCCGCCCGCTGCTCGATGGCCTCCTCCGTGTTGAGCGACTGGAGCTCCTTCAGTATCGGTGGGGTGTCGTAGTCGTCCCCGTCCTCGGAGCCCTCGTCTCCGGACAGCTTCCCCTTGCTGTGGCCGTTGGTGAGCTGGTGGAAAACGGGCTTTGTGTCGACGTCCCCTCCGTTCATCTTGGCGCTCGGAGGCGCAGGGGACATGGGAATGCTCACCAGTTTGACGCCAAAGCCCGGCGGGTTCGGGTCCATATCATCCAGGGCCTGGATCAGGACATCTTTGGTAACTCCTGAGTCCAGCAGGGCGCTGAGGAGCTCCTGCTGCAGGGATGTCAGCTTGGATACCATTTTAGAGAACATTAAAAACTCAACATAGGCCTCTGCTGTGTGCGCGCTGGTGCCAAAAGGAAAAGGGGAGGACAGAGGGGAGCAGCCAAGAAGGAGAAAACAAAAATAAAGTTCCTGTCTTCCTCTCTAGTCCAGCGGTGTGTGTGAGGTGACACCTGCTCCGAGAAGTTGCTTCACTTCCCTGTTGAGGGGAGGATGGAGCTAACTTTGCCATGATGCTTTCTCAGTGCAGGGAATATAAAACATGGTAATGAGTGGGCCGGCTGATGGGAGCCTTATGTAAATCCACAGAATAAGGCTCACTCTGGCCGAGCTGGACATGTGTTTACACTGCAGCTCTGAGGCTTTTATTGGCTCTTCTTATCAGCAAAACTTTCATGGACTTTGGACCCTGTTGAAAATGCCATAAAGGCTTCTAGAAGAAAGGATAGATCCACATATTCACACCCCTGGATCCAATTCACTCTGCGCTTTTACGCGTAGACTTTTCAGTTCTGTTTACGCATCTCTGAATTTAACAGTTATTTGATTTATTTGCTTAAATTGAGAATTATTACACGTTGTCTTTAGGTGTTTGTTTCCAATGGCCTCATTGTATAAAATAGGTGTTAATGAGGTGTTGTTGGTTGTTGATGGCTTCATTAATGCGGGGTTTGTTGACTTTAAACAACCTTATTCTAATGAGTTTAAGGCTAATTCATGTTGAAAAAAAAATCTATAAGCTGAAAATAGATACAACTTTAGTGGTCCTATCAGTCACATAATTTAATTCCATATTCATCTGACGAATTGAAAAATGACATATAAATTATGATAATTTTATTTTAAAGTGGCAGCCAAAAGACTGTTTAAAATTACAACTTCCATAATTTGCTCATTTCAGTGTTTTGTTTCATTTTAATGTATTTATAATCCCACCAAAATTTTAGATTACTTAATTTAAGTTAATTAAACAAAACCTAAAGTGCACATTTGGATATTAGAGATGACTTTGTAATGTAAGAGGAACAACTTTATTTCCTAAAAGGATTTGAAAAGTAAAATACATAAAAATAATTTGATACATTTTCAGTGCTCCCTCCAAAGTGAAGAAAGATAGATGCAGTATCACAGGCAACTGAATGAATAAATGAATGAATGAATGAATGGATGAATGAATGAATGAATGAATGAATGAATGACAACAATAACAATGGCTACTATAGGTTATGCTGAAGAAACAGACATTTAAATTGATAAAATTTAAATGTATAAATAAATAAATGAGCTTGATTACTTTAAATTTGCTTTTTATTTTGATGTTTTAGTCCATTGTTAAATATT
>JAPTYR010000006.1:31344740-31359501 GCA_029814505.1 Siphamia roseigaster | reverse complement strand
ATCACGCGTGTCCCGAACCGAAGACGCCGATCCGAACGGACCACGGATCAATGATGATCCGTTGCACCACTAATAAAGATATACTTACCCAAAAAGGCAGCAAGCTTAAATTTTACTGCTCGACACCACTGCACCACCAGAGGGAGTCCATCTCTTGGAAAAGGACTAACCCAGTCAATGTCCCTTAGCTGCTCCCTGACTCTCTCAGGTCCATGAAGAGATTGGTCAGCCAAAATTACGAGCTCCAAGTCTGACACAGTCCAGGTCAGCAACGACTTTCTCATGGGTGTGTTGGCGTAGAGACGGCGTGAGCGCTGGATGTAAATCTCAATGTGCTTTTTCTCCAGTGAACTATATAGCTCTTCTATTTTCCTAGCAGGCAGAAGCTCTCCATGCTGTTTACGTAGATCTGCAACTTTCTTATCAAGGAGCTGCAGACGCTTGGCACTTTCCTTACTCTCATCCTTCATCAACTCGTAGTTATCCCTCAGTTTGATTTCAAAGACATCATCCAGGAAGACAAAGGAAAACTGGCTGATTTTAAACACAAGGTCAGGAGGCAGACGTGGGACACTTGTGGTCTGGTTTTGCGACCGATGCAGAGTCTTTAACCATTTTTGCACGCTAATGGCCATGTCGAAGGTGTTTGAGAAGTTGTACTGGTAAGGGAATTCAACAGCCATGGTGGGGCAGCTGAGGACCCAGACACGATTGTGAGGAGTGGTGAGGAAGGAGAAGGTGTCCCGATGCAGCTGCATTTCTGTCAGCTCTGCATACGTCTGGACATCCAGATCTTTGAAAGTCACAATATTGTTGCCATCAAAGTTAAAGATCAGAGAAGGTGAGAGTATTTGCATGGAACCAGCATTCTTGGAGATTGAGAGAGCTTCTGTGTGCAGCAGAATGTAGTTCTTCTCACTCACATGTGCCGTTAAATGAGCAGATCGCAGGTCCACGTGCACACAAAACCCCCTAGTCTGGTCTGAAAGTGTTCCTTTGTCAACAGGTTTGACTGGAGTGTCACCTCCCTGTTCTCCACTAAGCATATGCCAACAAGCCTGAGCCTCAGTCATGTGTTGATACATGACCATGTGATCTGAAGGTGTCCATTCGACAGCAAGCTCCTCCTCACACTGAACCTGATAAAAGCCATGGCAGGAAAAGGTCAAACATTTGATATATACTGTTGCAGCTAAAGAGAGACAAATAGAAATCAGATCACCTGTAAGGTGTAGGTGGTGATGTGATAAGAGAAGGCAATTGTGGTGAGTTTCAGCACAGGGTTGGGAGTCTGTGATGCAGGACAGCACACTTCCATGTTCTCTGCAACTGTCTTGACCACAGACAGGCTTACACCCTGCAGAGTCACCCTGGAGTTCTCTGCAGAGCTCGTGACACCAACAGTATCCATCCGCATTGAGACAGCCCCTGGAGAGAACACAAAAAAGCAACAACGATGAAAAATGGCATTTTACTATTGAGCCATACAATTTTCCATCAAGCACAAGTGAGCACAGACTAACAAACATATTAATTAGAATCTAAAAAATATTGTCTATTCTACTGTTTTCCATATAAGCTGACCTGCCACATTTGAGAGTGTGAACATATTCACATCCTCCAGATGACAGTCCAGTTTAAAAAGCAGCTGGAGTTGTGAAGGAGGAACGAGTTCAGTCATGTCGTCACTAGGGGGAGACAGAGTGGCCACATCTGACAGCTGTTGTTCCTTGTCATGAGGAACACAGATCAGGGACAGCAGGCGAGACAGACACAGTGCACAAGTCTCTGAAAGCTCCACTTGAAATCCTTTCAGATTGGACTCCACACTCAAACTTGGAGACTGGGAATTATCCTCCACATGAGGTCGGGTGAAACTCCCCTGGAGTAATAAGATTGAAAGAACATCTGCATCATCAGTGCTGAATGTTTCTACACTGACTTAAGAAATATACCTTTCAGATTACTATACTGCTTAAAGTAGAAACAAAGACAGAGTTCTGATTATCACGGTCTTTAAATTAAGCTTAAGAATTGACAGACAGACAAAACATATTTTAGAAACTAATTAAACCTACCTGAAGATTGAGAGAGTCGAGAATTAGGGCTTCTCCCCACACATGTTTACCAGGTGGGTGGGGTGCTTGCTGGATATGGGAACCCTGACCCACTCTCCACCAGAAGTTGTCCAGGGACAGTGAAGTGCGTTGGTTCACATTCTGGGACTCTTTGTCAACTTTAATGTCAAGCAGATGCTGCAGTTCTAAAAGTGCAGAAGGTATAGTCATTACAAAGTATCATTTTGAGAAAATGCACTCAAAATGGCTGCATAAAAAACCAGCAGCAGCAAACAATTTTAGTTAATAAGTAACATTTAAAGGGCACTCGAAGGAAAAACCTTATCTAACCTAGCTTGACATGCTTGTAAATGGGTGACCCAAAGTCCACTTTTAGAATAAAAACTATCATGATTGATTGATGGAAAATCTGATAGATGGAAACTATTAGATACAAACCAAACTAATAAAGTACACTTCTTTATCCAAGATGGCTTGAGACACATCAATGTCCACTTCAACATAACAGCCATATGACATTCATGTGCTGTTCTTTTAGAGTGTTTGGGCATGTGTGTAGTGAGTGATAAACTTTAAGTACCAGCACTAGCAGATAGGAAGCCAAGCGCAAAAGGTGTAGTGTCTCCCAGCTGAACTGAGACATTGACATTGGACACAGACGAAGTAATCGTCACAGGGGCATCGAGGTGAGGAAGGCGCCTAAAGAAAAGGAGGTTGGGCAAATAATCTAATGGACTACACAACACAACAATGTCATGGAAAAACACAAAAAAATGAGCGGTGCACAAACAGACACATGGATAAAAAAGGAAAAACAGTTTAAAAACAAGGAACATTAGATCCTTTATGTTAGCAAATATCTCAATTATCTGGTCATTACAAGAAATATTTATTCAAAATCAAAGAGCATTTTGAACCTCTGAATTTTCCTTTTGCAACTTGCCTTTTCCTATGAGCTGTTTTCCTGTGGCTTAGCTGCTCCCATGGAAATAGATTTAACCAATGGGAGAACTCCTGGTGACGGTAGTGAATGATGCAAGTGTTGACTGTAAATGACCCTGCAATGTCAACTGACGTAACCTAACCACAGCGAAAACACACAAAGAAGTCAAAATGATTTCAAAATATAAGTTTAGTTCAGAAACTTCCCTGACATAACATGACCATAAAGTGATTTCCTCACCTGTAGAGCAGTCTTTAGAGTGTTCACACAAAGGATTCTTTGCCTACTTTGAGAGAGGAGAAGTCCATCTGCCAAAATAAGAAAAAAACAGGAACATGTTATTCATAGCCAACTTCCTTCATCCAAATCTCTGCATTGTGTCTGGAGTCCAGCTGTGCACTAACCTTCAAGCAGGAGCTCCAGGTCGCTCTGGGGAAAGCTCATCTCAGGAGTAAAGCTTTTAAGGGGAAGCTGGTCTTTGTCACGTCCATAGCATACCTTTAAAGACTTCAGAGTCCAGTTCAGGTGCCTAAGCAAATGAAAAAAAAAAAGTATCCAACATATCTGAATCAATGTCTTTTATGAGGGAATCCGATTGCACAAAAAAATGTCAACTGGATGCATGCAGCTAAGGGTAAAAACGTTGACTCACCTTTTCTGGCTGTGCATGGACAGGGTTACATTTGTATTATCAAATTCCACATTGACCTTCTGGGGAATGAGCTGATGAAACTGTTCCACAGTCTCACTTTGGATGAACTCACTGTCCTCACAAACTGGAAAAAAGTGTCATTAAAACAGAGTACCAAAATTTCACATTATTTCATATTCATTTAAAACCATATCACAACAAATCTGTTGAGCATTTAACTAAGCAAAAGCTGATAATGACCATATTGAGATGTACATTCCATATCAATTCAGAAGACAGTTGCTGAGAAAAGGTGCTAATGGAATGGTTAAATCAATAGTGATGCTGCTTTAATGCTTTTAGATGTCAAGTATAAATATGTTTCAACAGAAATACCTATACAAATAGATTGAGTCATTTCCTTTTATTATAATAACAATGGATTTGGCTATCTATAGTGCTTTCTGATTATAACACATAATGGTGAAATATCCATACTTATGACACTACGCCACACTTGTGCTACTGGGATTTGGATTTAATTCACAAAAAAATTTATTAAAAAAACAAAAATACCTGCACTGCACAATCAAAAGCATTAAGTGGGATTCAGATTCCAATTAGGCAAGCTCATCAAGTGAGTACTGAAAAACTGATGCTTAATCTTTTTTAAATTACTTGTAAAACACACACATTTTGATTTAGGTTTGGATTATATTTAATCTCTAAACCTGTACCTTGTGTTCACTCACCAGGTATATCAGTGGTGGTTTTTGTGGGAGATGGGGGCAGTAGGAGTTGACTGAGGAACAGGCCCTCATGAAGCTCTGCTATAAGTGTCCTCACACACAGGGATAAAAAACCTGGCTTCAGCTCTGGTAAACTCACATCGCCTGACAACAAAAGGCTCAGGGCTACTTCAGCCAAACATATATCCTATATTGGAGAGCAAACACATTAAATCAGATTTTTAAGCTTAGGGAAAATATCAATTGAAGCTGAAACAGAACTCACCAACTCACTGCTTTTAAGAACTTTACTGCTTAGCTGCCCAACTGAGAAATCCCAAGCCAACCTGCAATACATGTTAAAAAAATATTAACTTTGTGGCATGCTCTCTTCTCTGGCATATCAATTATGGTTTGAATAATTTAGTTAGAAACAGACTAAAAGAATAAAAATCCAAGTACAACCTCTGTACATACCTTTTACTTTGATGGTCAAGTAACAAGGTGATGCCTGTGACAGTCATGTGCCAAAGGGACTCTGTCAGAGCTAAGTTCAGTACCATTACATTGACTGAGGTGATGTGGAATGACAGCAGCTGAGAAAACAAGATAACGGGTGAGCCACTGACTACAAATCAGTTTAGTAAGACATACTGATCTGCCAAAAGCTTTCATACTTGTGACAGAAGGCGGAGCATCGTGGGGCTGACTATATTTTTTCCTGACTTTTTCTCATGGCTCTTCCTCAGCAAAGGACTGAGTGGTGCTTGCAAGTCAAATCTAACTCTGGTTTCTCCTACACATAATGCCAAGTATCTCCTGCAATAAAACAGATTAGTTTTAGAAAAACTGACTACTTCAAAGATAAGGAAGAAACCACAAGATTAAACCGATTCCTCAAATGTAACTCACGGTAAGTCCTGGTTGAGGAGTTTACTTGAAATCCATATTCTGTCAATTTCCTGCAATAAAGACAGTGGGAGAACTCAAAAAGTACCCTTGATATATGAGACAGTTGACAAACATAGTATGCCGTTTGTCCTTGTCATTACTGTGCCGAACATGTACTCTTCACATGGGTGTGACCGCCTTGCAAGTTCACTACATAAATGTCAAGTAAATACTGTGTCTTACCAATGTGTGCTGGGGGTGAAACTGAATGCTGACTCCATAGACAGAAAACAGCCCTACTGATCTAATCTTCAAATCTGCATTGAATGCATTTTGGAAGAACCGCATAGCCAGGGTGCATATGAGCCACCTGGAACCATAAAAAAAAAAATCAATCTTAAGTTCTGCTGGTTTGTCTTCTCAACACACAGAACCACAAAGAGTCATTGAGCTATAATGGAGTGTTGATAACATTCAGTTCATACCTGAATATGACACATAGCAAGATCCCAAGCAGAAGAAGCAGAAGACAAGTTATCAGCAAGAGAGACATTGTGTCCCAAGTTGTTCACACCCAAATCGTGGACATGGGGCTGGCTGCTTCAGTGTTTCTCTATCTGCAACCAGCTGCTGTCAAAAGAGGAAGAGATGCACTGAGAATGAACCCACCTCAACTTCAGGTGCTCCCTTATAAACCTGACTGGTTGCTACAAAAACCAATAAGTCAACTTTCGCCACTGGCCTTACTTCCTGAGGCAATATATAATAAATACGAGAGGTACATACAATCGTAGACGTCAGTAATGTTTTTCAACTAAAGGTGACAGCTAGCCTATCTCTGCTAACATTGCTAATTAGCTACAATGCAAAACATGAAAAAAACAAAACATTTAGCTTAGCAAAACTTTAACACTTAGCATTACGGAGGAGCGTATTCTTCATGCAAAGTACACCATTGACAAAACAAGTACTCCTTACTCTGGTGCACCAACTATAATCTAAGCAACCCGCACATTAAATAGTTAAGATAAAACCCGCCGCGTCACCAAAAAAAAAAATCAGTAGAAAATCTGTGCTAGCATACAAACAAGCTAATGCTAATAGCTAACTGTGCTAGCATAGTTGAAATAACTTATTAGGCAACTCGTTGAGATTTCTAATCGAGGGAATCATGAAACTCACCCTGGTGCATTCAAAGAGTTTGTCTTTGGTTGTGCGACATAATTCAGCAAATACAGGGTTCATCTGACAGTTAGTTCAGAGTAAACAGTCCGGCTCTGTTCTCCGCCCTGCTCAGCTGGCAGCTCATTAGACTCACATCCGACAAGTTCAGCCGTGAAAAGTAGAAGCTCTGTAGAAAGGGCACTTTTCCCAAACATGTTTTTTTTAACCACCCATTCAAATACAAAGGGTTATCAGCACTCACCACACTGGACAAAATCATAATTCAACACATTTTATTTAGCAAAGGCATTTTTTTATTTTTATTTAGAAAGTTCATTTCAACCACATAATTAACATTTCAAGAATTCAAGTTAATCCAATAGTGTTACATTTAATATTTTTCTACATCTTTTTTCTTATAGCTAACCATAATATAAACTATATGACACCTTAAACCATTAAACAAAGTAAAACTATCTGTAAGTCCTGTAAGTGATTTTAGGGCAGCTGTGCATAATAGTAGGACTTCAAAAAAATTTTCAAGTAAAACACAATGGACCGAAAGCAACACCAAGATTTACATTATGGATGTCTTGTAAGGCATCTCCTATAAATGTGACAAAAATAATGGTGGACAGTTTTCAGGTCGACTTGTTCATCTCATGCTGCAGCTTTCTGTCTGTTGTGTTTGGCAAACCACTCTTCACTTTTATCTTCAGCCATCGCCTGAAAAAGAAAGTATAAAAGCAAGAGTTAGGGCATAGTGAATATCTAACATACCTACTGTTTTATGTACTGTCAGTGGGAGCTGTTAGATACACAAACCTTATCAAGCAGCTCATTTCCTTTGGGGTCTACCATGGACAGTTGCCTAAAAGCTTCATCTCCCACAAAGCAAATTTCATGGCTGTCCTAAAATGAGCAAACAGTAAACAATTACTGTATGCCAACACGACTGCCGCATGATTGCACAATTATATGAAGATGAACTTACTGGGTCAGCCAAAATAACTACTTCCACTGTGGCTTTTCCAGGAGTGTCCAAGCTAACTAATGGTGTAAGAATTTTCTGATTTTCTTTTTTCATCAAAGCCTCCAGGTCTGGCAGCTGAGAAATATAACAAAGCATACATTATCATGATCACAAATAAAATAGGTTGAGATTTCCCTACTGTCAGCTGTGATGCATGGGAATAGTATTTTACCTGCTCCCTTGGACATGAAAATGCTATTCTCCCAAATGCTGTCCCATGATCAACTGCCCCACAAACATCATGAAGCTCCAGTTTACACTGCACAAAAATAAATATAGTATCGTTAAAATATGCATGGAAAGTCCGCATCCATTTACAGAACATATTTCCATGGACTCACTTGAGTGTCTGTGAATCCCATTAGAACTGTTTTCTTTTCCTCATTCTTTTCCATAACCTTCATTCCCAAGACTGTAGTCCAATAGTGCGTTGATTTCTGAAGGTCTGAAGATGCCAGACAAACCTTCTGTACAGGATCTATGGAATTAATATTATTTAATATAGAAACTGTAATAAATAAATGGTCTCTTTTTCAGTCTACTGTATGTATTATGTATTTGGCTGTTGATAATGATAATGTCTCTTTCTTCGTGAGGGGTAACCTAAAAATGGTATTAAAAAACACAAGAACAGATAACATGTGACATTCCAAATACTTATCACAAGTCCTGGGAGCCTGGAGTGATATCTGAAACTGTGACACTCACCACTAGAAGGCTGTTCTTTGTCAACCAGGTAGAAAGGGTACCCTCCTGGAGCATGGGTCAGATAAAGAGCCTCTCCCACCTCTGTGAGAGGCCACCCCAGGCGTTTAGCATTGCTGACAGCTTTACTCGACTGCAGAGTCAGCCCCTAAAGTCAACACAAGAATGACAATAACCTTTTGGAAAGCTGCTGAACCATGAGGGATAGCATGCATTTACTGTGAGCTCTTGTGTACTGTCAGGGTGCTTTCTCACTTACCAAGAAATCATTACCAAGCTGATACTCTCCCACCCCATAGTTGTATGTCAGTTCTGCAACAAAATGGTTATCCTCTGGTCCAAAACCGACCATTGTCTTGCTCCATTTGCCATCATAGGGACTGCATGAACATGGTAAAAGAATCATGACAGAGGAAGCATTAAGATATTTACAGCTGGTTATCAGAGGTCAAAGTTCAGTTACTTTGAGGCGTTTCATACATACCCATTACAGGTAGCTTTGCAGCCTTCTTCAAATTCTTCATGGCGTAAAATCTGAAATGATTAATAAATAGTTAGACTATACCGTCCAAGTTGGACAAATACTAGCAGAAAGGTAAGTGCACTCAGGCTGTGCAGCACTAGATAACAGTAGCCCATCAATATTAAACTTTAGAAAAGAGTCACATCTGTCTCTTAAATAAAGCCGTACCTTCATGCCCAGAACATCTCGGTAAAATGTAGCTGTTTTGGCCCTGTCGCCAACTTTGAAAACAAAATGCAATGCTCGTCTCAAAGCCATATTTCAGATTGTTAGTTCGAGTGCAGACGCGTATGCACGGTTCGATTGAACTTCCTGGACGATCGATTACTCGGCCATCAAGTGGGGAAAAACTAGATAAGTACACTCAAAAAGATAATATGCATTGGTAAGTTGAATTTTCGTTTCAATTAATTTAAACTTTAACATATTTTTGTTTGCTGGATAAATAATTTTATACCTGAATAAAATAAATTATTACTATTTTTTCCATTTGTTTTTCTGATTTCTTTTTTACTACCACCCCGAGCTACACAGTTTAATGGTATCATCCATTATCTCGCGTAATATCGCGAGAACTCAACAAACGTAGTGAGTGATGATGACTTCTCATTAAAACGTAAAATACATTTTAAAAAATGTCTAAGATAATATACAAGACAAAACGTTGGTGGTGTGTACACATTGTTAGCATTAATCGAGAAACTTTGAGTTCTAAAACTATATTTTATTTCGTTTAAATGTAATGTTTGTGTTTCTACAGCTAGTGGCAGTATGTAGTAAGGCTCAGTGTTGCACATCGGTCTAAGTAACAACAGAAGAAGAAGAAGAAGAAACAAACATGGCTGCGTACATGAGAGGCGTGATTTGCCTTCTTTCCTTAGAGAGACAGTTTTTATTGTCAAGGGGAGGAAGTTTCATGCTGGAACAAAAAAGGTATGTACGCGGTCTAAGAAGGAAACCCGTGAAAGTCTTGTTTCGGGACGAAGAGGCGACTAAAATCCCAAAGCAGCCAATACCTGAGTCCACAAAGGCAAATGTCAAAAGGGAGAAGAAGGCCACAGTTAAAACTGCAACACAGCATCCTGAAGAAGGAGCTGCTTTGAAGGCGAGGAACAGATCACAGGAACCTACGAAGCCTGTTCACCTGACGTCTACCAAAGATGAAATTGATGGGGTCCGTTTCGATAGGGCTTATCCTGGAGACAAGAGACTGGCGTAAGTATCAAGAAAAATATAATTGTCACAACTCCAGAAGATGATCAGTAAGTAAATGTACCAGTAACAAACGGAAAATGTTTCTCTTCAAGTAAATGTGTATTCAAAACCTTTAAGTTAAAGAATGGAAATATTGTGTATATTATGTAAAAGTAGTTCTTATGCAGTAAAATGGTCTTTGTCATCGCTCCCTATTGTGTATCTATGATGCTGTTGGGTAAATATTACAATTGCACTAATTTTTGTTACATTTTGTTGATGCATATCTAAGCTGGATCTCATAACACTTTTATTTACTAGTAGCCATCTTTATCGTTACGCACCTTATCATTATAACAGGTTTGTAGCATCTCTTCAAGAGCTCAGAAAACCGCTGTGTTCTTGAGGGTGTTAAGAGGGCTTAAAGTTCAATGTTGAGTTTCATCAAACATTCAACATCAGTACATTTTGAGATATGGTGTTGTTTTTATATTTATGCTTTTATCAGTCTGTTTTAGTATTGACTTTTATTGTATTTCTGTATATTATTGTGAATGTATGTCTGTGATTTCCATTTTGTGTAACTTATACTGTTGCTGCTGCTGTCTTGGCCAGGACAGTCTTGAAAAAGAGATTTTTAATCTCAATTATCTTTTTTTCCCCTGGTTGAATAAGGTAGTAGTAATAATGTAGTAATAATAATAATAATAATAATAATAATAATGTAGGGCTTGTTGCACAGGAAAGGATGAAAAACTGTACTCTGCAAAGTAAAGTCGAGACAAATGTAGTGGAGAAGAAGTAAAAAGCTGTACAAAATGGAAATATCTGAAGTATCTCAAACATTTTGAGTACATTACAAGTACCATAGCAGTACATTTCTTTAGGAGATATATTAATTGATTCAGTAAATTCTGACATTTAAAAACCAAATTATTGAGAGATTGATGGACAAAGAGCTGATATTTTCTTGATTAAAAAAAGATAATCACTTCTGGTCTGACATCCATCTGTATTTTCCTCTTGTGTGTCCTACAGGAGGATAGTGAGTGTCGCTCGTTCCAGGACGTTTAGGGAACACCAGGGTAAAATCCTCTTAGAGGGCAGACGTTTGATCTGTGATGCCCTCAGTGCTGGTGCCAACCCACAGATGGTGTTCTTCAGTACCGTGGAACGGCTCCGAGAGCTGCCTTTGGCCAAGCTGAAACGGGCCACTCTAGTGAAAGTCAAGTTTGAGGACATTAAGATTTGGTCTGATCTTGTGACTCCTCAAGGAGTAATCGGTATGAGTAACTCATTTCTTGTTGTGAGTTTTTATGAAATGATGACCATAAGCTTCGTTGATTTTAAGTTCTTATTTTTATGTAGCTATATTTTCCCGCCCGGATCCATCACGGTTAAACTTCACAAATCAAGATCATTCAGTGCCTTTGTCCCTGATATGTGACAACATTCGTGATCCTGGTAACCTTGGGACAATACTGCGATGTGCTGCTGCAGCTGGGTGCCATGATGTCCTCCTCACAAAAGGTAAGCTATGATTAAAGCTGTGCAATTTATTAAATCAGTGTCAGATTCTGCAATTAAGCATATTAAGACATTGCAGTCTGTGTTTGTGTGCAGTCTGCATATTATCTACACCATGTTACCTACACTGATAATCACGGAATGACCTGGAAGCTTCTGTTTAGGCAGCATAACTTGTGTAGTGTCTGGTTGCATGACTGTCTGGTATGTAGAACAGGAGACACAGAGCCAAAGAGCAGGCCAAAAAAAAACTAACAACGAAAAAAAAAACCCTCAATTGTATGATGTTTTGGGATCAGTGACACGGACTTTGTCAACAAACCAAGTAGACTGACAATACCATTGATTTAGCACAATTGAGAGTAACAGTGTCATCCAAAACTGTTTCCAAAGTAACAATCATTTCACCAAATTGTGGATCCTCAGTTGTGATCAAGTTAAAAACATCCAAAGTTCACCCATTTCCTAGTAACGGAATGTGTTCTTTTCTCCACAATCAGGTTGTGTTGATGCCTGGGAGCCTAAGGTACTGCGTGCTGCAATGGGTGCTCATTTCCATCTTCCCATCTATCCCAGCCTGGATTGGGCAGATATTGAACATCACCTTCCAAAATCAGTGACTGTCCATGTGGCTGACAGCAGCTGTGGCCATAGAAGTGAGGAAACCACAGATTCATCTAGAAATGTCTCAGATAAACCTTCCAAAGCAGGAGACTATGGCTGGGTCAGCACAAGTAAGAAGAACAAACATTATGAGGACTACGACTCTGATTCAGACTCTGAAGATGAGGGACTTTCTCTTCCCAGAGTTGATGCCAAGGTGTACTATGAGAGCTGGGCTCAGAGTCCAGCTGCCCTCGTGGTTGGTGGGGAAACACATGGTCTGAGTCTGGAAGCAGTCAAGCTGGCAGAGAAAACCGATGGCCAGAGACTCTTTATTCCTGTGGTTCCTCATGTGGACAGTTTGAATTCAGCCATGGCTGCAAGTATTCTTCTATTTGAGGGCAGAAAACAACTGTTAAAAGTAATGGAGTCTATGAAAAAGCTCAAGTCTAAAGCTAATCGACAGTTTTCATGAGGTTCCCTTTAAATGTACCTGTAAATATCACTGTTTGTGACATGAAAAAAAAAACATTTAAACTGTATTAAACCACAGAAGATGGATCTGAGATGTTGGCAGTCATTTTCTAAGTATGTATATGTAGAATTGTTTGTGGCTGGACATACTGACAGTTAATTCCTATATATCCACTTTTTCTAAAATTGAGATGGCTCCAAGGATTTAATTGAACCTTAGGAAATAGGCCTTTTCTAGTTTTCATACAAAAAAAAAAAAAAAAATTTACCAAGGTCAAAACTTACCATGAAAGTCTTAGTTCCAGTTTTTTCCATTTACAGCCACATGTTCAATTCAAGTACAAATAGAAAAGATGCCATTTTGAGCTGGAGCACAAAAAAATGAGGTTTCTATAATATATTCAACATTAGCTTTCAGTCTTCGACTTTTACACTTCACTTAAATACTTCTGGTGAGTCATTTCATCATGTATTTTACATATCCAAGTCTAACTTTATTTATAGTACATATAAGGAACAGGACTTTGTGCTTGCCAGTGGATTTTTAATGGGTGTGAGAAGTCATGACTGAAGTTACATACTGGGAGTAACAGAATATAGGGATTTATACATTCAACACTTTTTCAAATGCCGTTTTTGTGCCTTCAGAGATAACCTGGCCTTCTCATTAGGGGACATTCACAGAAAGTCCTCAATGATTTGAGATGAGATCCACCATTAACAATTGGCTAGAGATGACTTTCACTCACATCATAACACACATGTACACAGGGTCCTAAAACATCAGTCATTGGTCTGTTACAATCAAGCATACCGTGTACTTTACCATATGTGCACCTTTTTTTTTTCTTTTTTTAAATAGGGTCAAAGGCTTACAGCTACATACAGCTGAGGTTTAGCACATTTGCACTATGTGTACATGTGACATACATCTGTAATCAGCCACTTTATTCTTGCCCAACATGTTCAGTAACCAAGGTAACAGGGATGTTGCAGACAAATAGAAAGCAAAGAATCGGCTGAATACGTAGGTCCATTGGGTAATTCTCTGGGTTTCTCTAGAAGTCAGCTATCAAGTGGAAAAAAATACAAATACTTTTCTTGAGGCAAAAAAAACCAAACAGAATCTCCATATATATTACTGTAAGGACTATAGTCAATGCAAGGCACCACAGGAGAAAGAGAGGACTCCATGAAAGAGGAACATGTCTAAAAAAAAAAAAATGTTAAAATGTCAGTAAAAAGTGAGACATCTGTCTAACAGTTTGACAAAGTCAGGGGGAGTGGCAGAGAAAGAAGGCGAGGGAGTGTGAAGGTTTGATGATGGTGAGAGTCCCATAGATGTCCAATTTGGACTTCCTCTTTAGATGGGCTCTGGTTTGAGCTTTTCAGCCAGGAAGTCGTTGACAAACTGCTCCACAATGGCTGGCGTGATCTCCTCCACGTCCCGAACGTACTTGGCACGGGCCGACATGTCCAGGATTGTCAGCAGAGGTGCTGCCTCTGGGAGGTTAGTGTAGTCTCGCAGGGAGTCACTCATGTCATCCTGAGGTGAAATGGACAAAAAGGCAAAGTGTGATTTACATCAACATCAGAGGCTTTGGACGATGATCAAACTGTCAGATCCTGATGCAAGTTACTTCACTTTAAGGTAGCTTATTTCTTATAACATTTTGAACTTGGTAAATTAACCTAAAGTGGATTATTTTTGTTTTTAAATGTATATGTTTTGCACAATTTTTAATGAATTGTGGAACAAAATATATTAAAGGACAAAATATAAAAAAGTAAAATGGGAAATATTTAATCTAAAGTGACAAAATATGACTATGGAACACACCTACAGTTTGTACATTCCCATCCCTGTTGAAATGTCAGTTCTTCATAGTTAAAATGGTCAATGTTCATTTTTAAAGGCTCATTATTCAATTCTGACAGAATCCAGACATTTGAAAATTATTATGGTTAGAACATGACATGTATCAGAAATGTCAAGGTAAATATTTTGAGATTATTAAAAAAATACTAAAATAAATTCAATACTAAAGTAAAGGTGCACAGTAGAACTTAACAGAAGTTGAAACAATTAGTCCAGTCCATGCAACTCTTACAAACATACAGTATCAAACAAATACTTAAAGCTTCCTGTATCTGTGCAATAACCCCCCTGCAGCCTGCACACACAGAAGTAAACACAGACTGTTTAACACCTCTGCTGATCAGCACTGAGTGCACTTTATCACAGGCACTTTGTTTTCAACCACTAC
>JAPTYR010000006.1:31238071-31251035 GCA_029814505.1 Siphamia roseigaster | reverse complement strand
GGGACTTTACCAAGCAGATAGGACTTTACCAAGCAGATGGGACTTTACCAAGCAGATAGGACGTTACCAAGCAGATGGGACTTTACCAAACAGATAGGACTTTACCAAGCAGATAGGACTTTACCAAGCAGATGGGACTTTACCAAGCAGATAGGACTTTACCAAGCAGATGGGACTTTACCAAGCAGATAGGACTTTACCAAACAGATAGGACGTTACCAAGCAGATAGGACTTTACCAAACAGATGGGACTTTACCAAGCAGATAGGACGTTACCAAACAGATAGGACTTTACCAAGCAGATGGGACGTTACCAAGCAGATGGGACTTTACCAAACAGATGGGACTTTACCAAGCAGATAGGACTTTACCAAGCAGATGGGACTTTACCAAGCAGATGGGACTTTACCAAGCAGATGGGACTTTACCAAACAGATAGGACTTTACCAAGCAGATGGGACTTTACCAAACAGATAGGACTTTACCAAACAGATGGGACTTTAAAGCATTACCACCGTGTTTACTGGTGACGACAATGGTTCTCTATTTTTCTAAGTTGCATGTGTCTCAAAGGTAGATATTTACTTTCATGTGTGTAATTAGTTAATGTACAAACATCTGACAAGGCTTGCAGGCTACACATAAATATGTGTGATTTTATTTTGATGAGACTTAATGAAGCAACCAGAGACAGGATCACTGAATTATGCAAGGAGCATTAGTCACATCATTCTTTATGGTCCACCTGTATCTGTGATTGAATTCCTCTGGGAAAGTTAGTTTGGATAAGCGTTGAGAGACCATTACAACATTACAGAGGATTATAAGATTACTGCTCTCTCTTCATACTTGCTTTAATCTCCCTGAGGATTACTCACACATTCTATTTTCAGGTTGCAACACTGAAATAAATTAATTGCATATGGTCGTAGATACAAAGAAGATGTAGGGCACTGAAGGCATCATGTGTTTAATCTATTGTAATTGAATTTCCGGTTGGTTCCATGTGTAAACAAAGCACTTAAAGGCACCATTTCCCAATCACTGGTTTTATACTATACCGTTAAGATGGAGAACGGACGACGGAAGAACAAATGTTTTGGTTAACCAACACTTTGTAATTTTTTTTTATTTATTTTTTTTTTTTGCAGTTCCTTAAAGCTCTTCTTTATTTCTGTTTTTTTTTCTGTCATTTCTCTGTGTATGTAGGCTAACATCGCTGGTCTTGACCAAGAGTGCTACTTCATGTGTTGTGTTGAACTGTGCCAGTTCTGTATGTTAAATAAACTAGGTGGACTTGGGAGGCCAGGAAGCTGTCGAAGTCTCTTGAGAACAACATGAAAGCCATGCAGACAGAGCAGAGGGGACATATCCAGATGTCATTGCTGGTCTATGGGGACCAGATTTTGACGGGGGGACATACACTGGCTGCAAGAATTAGCTCACTTTGAATTAGCTGCCCCTATTTTCTCTCAGGCTGGATCCTGCGTGGGCGTCTGAATACGTGCAGACTTTCACAGGCTCCACACAGTGCAGATATCTTCTCTCCATCTAGGACAAATAAAAATTGGTTGGCTGGAAGCAAAAGGGAGTGCTGCTGCTGCTGTGTACAGTGTAATGCGTCAGAACTGAGGTTGTTCCTGCATCAGGGAGTGGGAGCCATGAAGCATATGGAGCCATTTTGTTCATTTTTAAATGCAGATTTCTAATTATTTCTTACTTTTATGGTTCCGCTGTTTCAAATGTAACTTCCTTAAAAGATGTGACATACAGTATTTACACATGTGCAACCTCAGCAGGTTCCACATAACATTCATCTGAGTCTGTCCTGTCAATGGACCAAAGGAAATGGAATCAGTCCTCTGCTTTTATTTTCTTCTTAATGTGTGTCTTTGTCAACAGTAAATATTTTAGTCAAGCCAAAATGAGCTTGTATTGATTTTCAGTGTCTGTTATTTAAATTGTGAAACAAATGTCAGACCATGTTAGCTCTGTTTTGCACATTATTATGAATCCTAATGGGCTGAGAGGGTCCAGACTTTTCCACCAGCCAACACTGTCATGATCAAGGCCAATTTCACAACTGACAGACATGGGAATAATATATGAATGATTCCTTGAGATAAATCAAGGTTTTTGAACACTGAATTACCTTTTTAGATAAAGCTGGGAGCTTACAGTTGAAGGATATTGCTTATACTTGCGGCTTTCTGGATGACTTCTGCTGAGACGGTACAAATGATATGCATGTAATACTGTTGGTTAGATTTCAGTGACATGATTCAAGCCTCTTCCTGTTCAACTGTTAAGCTGTTTTTCCAATACAGACATGTTTTGATTAGTTTTACTTTGCTTGGCAAAGCAGGATGATATAAGTGTGATGATAAAGAGATGTTTGAAGAAGACTAGGTTTATAAACTTATATTATTCCAAAAATTTTTAGCATAAAACATTTTAGGTATGAGTGAAAATCAGCTTATTCTGTTGATAAGGCACAAAGAAGTGTTAGTCAGTGTTAGAGTCCAAGAGAGACTGTGCCGTTTGTCCCTGCTGTCAGTCATCAACTCAGTCAGTTGCACTTGTACAATCATTACAGAAATTGTGGGTTTAATGAAAAATAATTAACTACTGTCTATTTCATCAAGTAACAATTCTTTTTAGCAGTGTTTCATGACCACTACACTCAAGGAGAAATTAATACGGGCCAAATGTCTATAGCATGTTGAATCTGCACTGTACTTCCATAATGGGAAAGCAGTGCAGAAGGGCACTAGATCTATAAGATCATCATCGAGTAGGAACTATATTCTGTGAAAAGCTATCAAGGATCATAAGATGGCAACTAAAAGTACATGCAAATGCTTGAGTAGGGTACTTCAGTAAATTGTTATTCACTCATAATTTGAAATGCAATTATAATGTCAAATTTATGTCCTTGTTCATTTTCCCTCATATTGTTACTGTGCCATAATGACTTGTTATTCACATCAGTCTAAAAGTATTAAACCACAATCTACCTATTATAGGCTGAGACTTGTAGCATAAAGGATAAATAATATAATAAAGTAAATCATAACTGAAACTGATTGGAATTTATAGTGTTTTGTTTGTTATCAAGCTTGATTCTTGTGCTTTAACACCCACAAAATTGCTGAATTCTTTTCTCAGACAGGAAACAACAACAAATCGGCACCTTAGGTGCTAAATTCAGACTGCAGACTGCCAAGTAATGCATTATGTGACTGTTTAATGACTCCCAGAAAACCTTACACTGCTGAAACAAGGCTCGCCTTCTTTTTCCAAAGGCTCGTTTGTGGTAATCTAACATTATAAACATCCGTCCTCAAGACTGAGGTTCTAAGTGCTCTGCTCAATTTTGTGAAAATGTGAAATAATTACAGCTGCCAGCATTTTGAATCCTGGGAAGTCACCACAACATCACAAGTATTTGGTGTTCCTTGGATTTATTCTTTTAATAATAGATGTTGATGTGCTATCTCTTCAATACATATTCTCAGTGACGCAGAGTGTAGACTTACACTCCCACTGAACAGAATGCTGCTTAAGAAATTCCCTTAATTCAATTAGCCTTTTTCTAGTTTGAGCCAGTGAAACCATTTGTGTTAATCAGGGCTATCTGTCTTCCTGACTTCCTGGCCTTGAGGCTCTTTTTCTTCTAGTTTTCCCGAGTTGGAGCTCAACTGAGCCTGCAGGATGTAACTATCACTGGATTACATGGGAAATACAAACTGGTTGGACATATTCCCACTAGACTTTTGGTAATGTAGTGTGGCCTTCAAGGGCGTGTCCAGTCATAGGTGTTTTACCTCCATCAATAAGGTTACTTTATTGATCCCACGAACGGGGAAATTCACTCGTTACAGCAGCAGAGCCGAGGAAGTCAGAAAAAGATAGAATAAATAAAACTTCAGGATTAATACGCAATAAACAAAAACAATAGCAGTATAAAGTGACGTTATGTGCAGTAACTGTATAAAACAGTATAAACAGAGTACACCTTGACAGCCCAGTGTAGGTGTAACAGACTGTTGTAGAGTCTGACAGCAGTTGGAATGAAGGAGCTGTGGATCCTCTCCTGACACTGTGGGTGCAGCGGTCTGCTGCTGAAGGAGCTGGAGTTTGGACATGGCTGTCAGGTGATGCTGCGACCACTCCGTCCTTATGGGAGTACATAGCCTGATGTGTGGTCATGAAGTAACAAGAAAAAAATATGCCAAGTAATAGAGTACACTGACTTTTTGTAATTCCAGGGAGGAAACCTATTTTACTGCAAGTACAGCTGCATTTTCAACTAAGAAGAGCTTAGAAGAATAAATTAGAGGGACATTAATTTAATTAAACATCTATCAGATTAGATTGCTTTGTTTTAATCACCAAAATGCAAAATAGGGAAATGATTTTGAAGGTAGTTTTATGGCAAAGCCCAAAATGTTTCCTCTTCTGGCTGGATGCCTTCCCCTGGGTGAATAAGGTGACACCTGCTGCTGCGCTGACAAGGCTCATGGATGTCACCTCTGCACAGGTGTCAGTGATTTAGTATCTTTAATTTCTGTTCCCCATACACCTGATGTCCTTCAGTTTTCACTCTATTTTACCAACAACTATTTGGACAACAATAAAACAAAATGTAATTCCAAGTGTTTCTATAAATGCTAAATTGACTGAGCTTATATAGATCATTTTATGCACTGTCATGGTGCCCAAAGCACTTTAAATAACTGTCCTTTATGCAGTTTGGATGGCTCTGCTTTTCTCTATGGTGAAAAAGATCTGCAAACTGAGCTCTACCTCTGACAGACTCTACAGGTGTGGTTTCATCTATGTCCTCAGTGACAACTAAAATAAAACAAATGACCAAAAAATGACCCCAAACAAAAAAAAATGTGTCTATATTCTGGATAAAAATCATGGTTTGACAGATATTGTCTAATATTAAGATTTTTGTCACGACAGTGTCAAGTCTGACATATTTGATTTGGCAGTGATTTAGAGGGAACTACAAAGAAATATGAAGAAAATATAATGAAGTCCTTTAAAGTAATTAACATAAAAGGGCAGACTGGTATCCTGCATGTTTTGAATGTGTCCCTCTTCCATCACACCTGCTTCAATTAATGATCAGTTCATCATTAAGCTCTGCAGAAGTCTGATAATGATTCAATCGCTTCCACATGTGATGGCAGAGGGACATAAAACATGCAGGATACTGACCCTGGAGGAGGTGAGTTTACATCCTCGTTTACAGAGGATTACCACAAGAAAAGAAAATATGATACCAGTCTTCTTCTAGAAGTAACTGTTGAAGGAGTAAAAAAAAAAAAAACAAAAAACTGCAAAATTAGTTCTTAATCACTAACTGAGTTTACAGATGTTTTTGTCTTGTATGGTTTCAGATTCGTTGCTTGTACAAATAACTGTTATTTCTTCAGCTTTTTGTCAAAAACAAACAGTGTATTAACTGGAAAGAACTTATGGTTTGACTGATACAGGGACGGTGTGTTTAGTCATGTAGTCAGAGTCAGTTCTGATTTCTTACAAAGAAATATGAAGAAAACTAAGGCTTCCTTTTAAGACTTAAAGGATTCATTTACTTAAAGTTTAAGTAAATGATTGGTGTCCTAAAACTTAAATCCTTTTTTTTTATCCAGGATTCTTGCAGCTTCATAATTGTATCACCTGAGTCACTTCTGATTTCTTGAATATTTTCCAAAAAATAAGAAAACACAATGACATTTTCCTTTAAGTAAATGTGTGATGAGCAAATGCATGTCTTTTATACACGAGGTTACATCATCTTTTATTTACTTATGGATTAACATAAACCACTGTTAACACAAAGCAGTGTTTCTGTAGTCTTCCTCAGTAAATGTCTTTTCTTAATCACTAAGATCATCTAAGATCTTGTTTTGTATGGTTTCAGTTTTATTTGCACTGATTTGCTTGATATTATAAGTAAAGTCTGATTTCTTTGATATTTTACACAAAAAACCCCAAATGAAGTTCTCCTTTAAATGTGTGATGAGTAAAATCCATGATGCCCAGCCTTACAGCATCCACAGAGAAGCTACAGCCAAACAGAATGCAATAACAGTGACATCTCTCTACTTCAGACTTTAAATCATCCCATGAGGAGCCTATTATTCCTTATTCCCCTGAGGGAAATTTCTGACAAATTGCCCTCAAGTATCCTCTCAATGTGACTCAAACTGATACAATCATCTGAGGGCCAGTCCTCCTTATCTGAGACACTTCTTTTGTATTTTTTTTTTTGCCAAGTCAGAAAACAGTGAGACCAGCAGAGGACTGTAACGGACGCCCTTCAGCAGCTTCAGCCTCAGCTTCAGCACCACTGGAGGCAGTCGAGCTGCAGAGCCGGAGCTTGTTTGGGGGAAAAACTCTGGCTGAGAGGGGGGAAGAAGAGAAGCACAAAAAAAAAAAAGAGCTGGGTGGGCATGACATGTGAGCCAAGTCTGCACAGAGACAACAAATGCCCAAAGTGTGGAGCATGCTGCAGGGGCGGCTCAGTGCTGTGAGGAACCTGGCACAGGTGAAGGAGGGCGCATCTGCAGATTTTTGGCTTCCTCCCCCCCCCCTCCCCGGCTTCTCCCCGCTGTGAGAGGACACAAGAGGCGGCTGCTGGAGCTTCCTTGTCCCCGTTGTAACCCTGCTTCGGGTCTGGCAGGCGTCAAGGTGCAGGGACGGATGAAGCGTCGCTGTTTCCATTAACTAACGGACCAAACAGTGGCGCGCTGGGAAACGTGACTCTGCCGCGTCCGGTGACCGCAGACACTGACAACACGGACAGACCCACGGGGGAGACACGGACACTATGTCAAAGGAGACCAGAGGAAAAGGTAAGAGGATACTGAATGCGTGATCTCGTGCAAACAGGTAGTAGATGGATATAGGTAACCTGCGTCTCGTGCTGGATGTTGGCGCGCACTGTCGCGTCCTGCGTGGACGGTGGTAATCTGTAGGAATGTGCGACGGTCAAACGGATCCGTGCACATGCCAGCAAGGACCTGTCCCTAAATGTGTCTGTCATCCAATCAGCCTGTCTGTCCTTCTGTCCTGACTGTTGCAACGAAATGTGTCAAATTCCCTGACGCTGCGTGGACAAACCCACTCATGATCCGTGTCTTTGGTACCGTTGATGGACTTAACATCTACTATCTATTGTCACAGATCTGTGCATTTAAACATGACTGTCCCTCACCGTAGCCTGGCCATGAGATGCTGTGTCACTATTTTTAGTAACAGGTATTAAATAGGCTTGGAGATATGACCAAACTTTTATACTGGTGATAATTCAGAACCAGGTCAGTGAATTCATAAAGCATGGGACAAAACACTATTATCCCTTCATAGCATGTCATCATTGAAAACGGTCATCCAGGGACTGATTCATCTGGGAAAAGTGGAAAACACCACTGGGGAGTTCAGTGCATTGTCAATAATAACGTCCAGTATTTCCT
Source organism: Siphamia roseigaster (assembly GCA_029814505.1). Lineage (NCBI taxonomy): Eukaryota > Metazoa > Chordata > Actinopteri > Kurtiformes > Apogonidae > Siphamia > Siphamia roseigaster. The sequence continues at coordinate 31,243,539 of JAPTYR010000006.1, read as the reverse complement.
GCAGCTCATTTGATTGTGAAAATAGTCTACTATAGCTTTTGTAGGCTTTTAAAGTGTGTTGACTCATATATTTCTGCAGAATGAAAAGGTTTATTGTTCATTTATATGCTTTTTTTTTATAAGCTGGTCTATTCCATCTGCTTGCCCCATGGTTTCAGTAACATCTGAGTTCTTCATTTTATTAGTATTTGACAAATGCACATGTTTTCATAGGATTTACTTTTATTTTCCAGACTGTCTTTAGTGTATTTGTTTGTGCAACATGGTTTTCCTTTGGTTCATGGAGGGCTTAGATGTTGTTTTTAGTGTTAAAATAATGCTCATTTTTACACCTATTGTCACAAGATTTATAGCATTTCTCAAAGAAACACAAAATAAATTTTCTTCCACCATGTAACAGGTGACTCCCACTTCTAAAAAGCTTATTACCAACCAATATGCTGTTTTTTCTGTAGATCAGGAGGGAAATCTTAGATCTGAAGTCTTCTGTTTATGTGGCTTTTATTAGCTGGGAGAAATATGACATATGAGGTTTCCAATGGAAACTGTTTGAGTCTTGTATAAAAAATGAAAATGCTGAAGGCACCGACATTGTTATAGTGAGATTTTTTTTTTTTTTTTGTGGTAGCCTCAGGTTTTGGGTGTTGTGGAAATGTGGGCTCTGCTGAGGTGTCCATGAGCAATATCCAGCAGCTTCAGGGTTGTTCTCTGAGTGGCCTTTGTGTTGTGACCTTTTCGGTGAGGCGAGAGTGGAGAGAGAATTTGCCTGCAGGGATCAATAAAATATCAGATCACTGTTACTTTGTGTTGTGGCTGAAAGTGTCAACATCAGAAAGGGCTTTTATTTTGGATAATTTGGGCTAGAGATGCTAAATTAGTAGGACTGGACAATAAAACAGTGGTGATTGTTATCATGGCAGCATTTTGTGGGATCAATAAAGGCTGATTTTAATATATTAAAAATGTCATATAATTACTTTGCATTTCTTTGAAGATCAGTGGCTGTCATTATCATGCTATAATTTCATAATGTGATGTTTAGAGTTGAATTTATTGCTGAACAGAGATTTTATTATGATAGCGCCGAACGTACAACTTCCGTGATGCTGTTAACTTTGTCAAGCTCAAACTATAAGGTTTAAAAACCACAAATAACTGTCCTTTAAACAATTTTCATCTTGTTTAATAAGGACTCACATTGCAGCAATTTTCTTGACGATGACCAAAATCTGCAGAATGAGCTCGAAATCACTCATTTGGAGATTACAGTTGTGTTTTTATCTTGTTTTGTATCTCTATTCTATGTGACAAATAATATTAAACTCCAAATAACCATGCTATTTTTCTTCAGGTTTTAGTCAGGAAAAAATATTCAGCCTTTGAACTGAAGAGAAATATTGGTTTGACAGATGTAAATATTTTTTGTCATGACAATATATTGTATTTTTCAAGTCTGAAATCTGATGCAACAGTGATTTACAGGTTATTACAAAGAAATGAAGAAAACACAAAGACGTTTTGCTTAAAGTAAATGTATTTTATCTTCTAACATGGGCATAGAAACACAGTAATATAGACCTAGTTGGTTCCTTTTGAGTTTCCATCAGCATTTTATGCTTAGAAAAGTCTTCCAATTATATATATATGTGTGTATGAGGTGAATGGAAGATATTTCCCTCAATTCTAAACTAGTTTTAACAAAGTTCTGCAGATTTAAATAATGAAGAGTTACAGCAGATTCACTGTGAGATGTGAGTCAATGAAGCATTTAATAAAAAAAAAAAAAATCCCCTCTGTGATATAAAAAACAATGAATAAGAATAAGAAAGTTCAAGAATCTGGCTTTTATTATGCAAAATTTTGAGTTTGTCTTTGCATTTAAATAGCTTTTCTTTGGATTTGGAAAAGTGTGTTGCAGATTATCAGTGCAAATGGAAAACTCCACCTCATGCATCTTGTATGTTTACCGATAGTTTGCTCTACTCTAGAAGTCAAGCACGTCCCTCTATTTTTTTAGCAATCTCACAAGACAAATGAGTTTCCCTGAATGCATGGAAATCATTTTATTTGCCTCATTAGGTGGTAGTTCTTCTCCAGTTAATCTTGATTATATTGCAGTAAGCTGCACCGTAAAACTGACTTGGAAATTACAGTGTGAGGCTTTAAATTGTTTCACTCTGTAAAACAGTGTGAACCCTCTGATGCTCCAGTGTGTGGGCGGCAGATTGATGGCCATGTGCAATGCAGTGAGGTCACTGTTGGTACCTTCACAGCTCAGGCATACACTCTGTTTCCATTAAATACAGTTTGACCTCGCAGAAGCAGAAGCAGTTCTTCCAAATCTCACCAATTTACTATAAAAACACAGACATTATTTCCTTCAACTATGGTATAAGTGATGAGGATTCAACTTTAACCCTTTAAATTATAAGCATAACATGTTCCATTTGAATTTTTTTTTCTTATTTTGACTATAAAAAGGTTACACTGTAAAAAATGACAGTAGAATTAACAGCAAAAAGTTGTTAAAATTGCAACATAAAAAAACCTGTAAATTAATATATAATGCAAAGTTGTTTGAGTAGATTTAACATTTTAATACATGTAAATTGAGCATTGAAGGTAAAGAAAAACTAAAGGAAGAGCTAGGAATTGAACTACCAACCCTCTGGTCATTGGATAATCTGCTCTACCAACTGAATCATAGTCAATTTTAGGTTGTTAAATGTTCTTTATTACCTTTTTTATTAAAAATCAAAGCAAAAAGGATGTTGTTTTAACTCTGTGTTCTTTCAATTTAAATGGCACCACATTATTTTTCAATTTACAGTTTTATTTTATCAAAACAATGGAAATACATCATTTCTATATATAAATCTGCTTTTGTTAACATACTCTTCCTGCAAAAACTACCGTATTTGATTTAATTAACACAAAAACCTTCTTCAAGAAACAACTTTACATTGCATTTTCACTTAATTTTTTTATTTTTTTAATATATGTTGCAATTTTACCATTTTTTTTTGCCATTAATTCTACAGTCATTTTTTACAGTGTACAAATCCAGTCAGTAGTCGACTTTATGGTCTGTTTGCTCTGTATTCGTCACAGCTTTGGACTAAAACATATTGGTTAAAGACTCTGGCACCTGTCCTGTGTGGTACTGATGCAAACTGGGTAATGAAATGGATAAAGGCTATAATGAATGAAGGGAAAAAAAACAGTGGGGGTAATGATTCATCTTCAGTTCAAGCCAGCTGACTGAACAGTGGGTGACAGGCCATAAAGCCGGGCCTTTCAGAGTCAAATGTTTTTGTGAGATCAGTGATTATTAATGATGACGTTCACATATTAACGCACGTATTTGCAGAGGGTCTTAGTGTGGCCACATTTCTTCCAAAGGAACATGAAAATAGCGGAGACAGGAAACATTTGTAAAGCTAGGGCAAGTATAAACAACCTCCATTACTGTATGAACATCCTCTATGATACAGAAAACATCTTTAATTAACCTATACTTTTTTTTTTTATCCTGTTTTCTGAAGCATTTTAACAGAATCAGTTTTGACAGTAAGGTTAATAATCAGTGATCTGTTATTATCTTGCTTATTTGAACAAAAGAGGGGTTGTATTGAGGAAATGTATCTTAAAATGTGCTATTTGTTACAATGGGAATTTGAAGGGTCTTTTGCATCTGACCTCAATTACAGTGCAGCTGCACAAATGAAGTGAGATTAATTTGAGACCATTTTGTTTATACTCGCTGCCTTCAGTTTCCTAGATTGAAATTTTAAAAAGCCTTTTGCAAGTAAGTGCAAATATAGGTCACCACCGCTGCTGCAATGGTGTAACAAATGTCTTCTCTCCAGTTTTTTTTTTTTTTTATTTATTTATTTAATTTTTTTTTTTTTTTTTGCATTTTAAAAACATAATACAGTAGTATACGCATACAGTGGTGCTGCTTATGGATGAATCATTATATTAATGCAGGTCCATAAAGGTTCTGTGAAAAGTGCTAACAAAAGAGCCCTCAACCTGATTGTAATATTACAGCATTTTTATTTTATTTTTTTTTTTACTTTTTTTTCTTTCCTTTTGTTGTTTTCCTGAATGCTTTTCTGTGTTTTCTCTTCTTTTTAAAACACTCCAAATCTGATGAGGTTTATGATTATTACTTTCTTATTTCACCTTTAAAATAATTATTTCCTGATTATTGTTATGCTAGTGCTAAACAGTTCACTACCTCATTAATGTCATTTCAACCAATTTATTGAGCCTACTGGGATAAAAAAATATATATTATTTAACGTGGGAGGCCGTGGTTAGATGACTAATTTAATGAAAAAAATAAATGTATGTATGAGAAATAAATCTGAATCTATTGAAGTAGCTGTTTAAAATGTCTAATTACAAATGCAGATATATAATGGTTACAAATGTAGGAAACACTTTGTGCACACCTACTTTCAACATACACACATGTTTAGATATAGATAATTTCAATCTGGTTATTTTTTGTGTTTTTGGCTGGAAAAAAAGTGCCCTGTATAATAAAGTTATAAATATTACTTCCTCATCATGCAGTTATTATCTGTGCTTGTATGATAGAGTAAGAATATAAAGTCTTTAATAATGTAGTATTTTTACCACTACTACTGTACCTCTGTTACTCTGTGGGGCAGCTCTGCCTGAGGTGGTCATCCGCAAACACCCGGGTTGGTGGATCGATCACATCATCCCTGCCAAAGTGTCCTTGGGCAAGACGGCTCTATCTATCTATCAGGACTAAAAGTGCACAGTTGGTTTCATGCAGAACTGACAGAATGTACGTCTGCTTATGTGTGGTGGAGTGTGGCAGGGTGATGTTAGTATATACTGTAGTGTACTGAGAGGAGGCGTGGGAGCAATGTGAGGGAGAGACGAGGAGATGGAGGAGTGCGATGCTGTCAAGACAAGGTTCAGTCAGGACGCCGGTGAGGAAGCAGAGGTGGGGTCGAATGACAGTTGTGGTTCAAATACAAACGATACATATCTTTTCGTATACGTAAAATTGTAAATAAATGTGAGCGTCACGAGAAACTCCATCTATTATAACGTCCTTTGATCTCTGAATAATCTGAGTGTTTATTTATTTGACAGTTTAGTGTTGGTAATGAGCAGAGGTGGGAAAAGTACTGAAAAATTGTAATTGAGTTAAAGTATCTTGACTTTGGGGGCGGCCATGGCTCAGGTGGTAGACTGGGTAATCGAAGAGTTGGCGGTTCAAATCCTAGTCAGTCGGTTGTGTCCTTGGGCAAGACACTTCACCCTCCTTGCCTCTAGTGCCGCTCACACTGGTGTATGAATGTTCGGTGGTGGTCAGAGGGGCTGTAGGTGCGAATTGGCAGCCATGCTTCTGTCAGTCTGCCCCAGGGCAACTGTGGTTACAAATGTAGTTTACCACCACCAGAGGGAGAATGTGAGAGTGA
>JAPTYR010000006.1:31034678-31045302 GCA_029814505.1 Siphamia roseigaster | reverse complement strand
GCATTAATATGATGCAGCAAACGAGGGTTGAAACGTATGTCACATGGTCCCGTGTGGGCCCCTTGGGGAGACAGAGAAGATGATTGGTTGATTATTCTGAGGATTACAATTAAGAGGTTATTTCACATTTTTCTGTCAGTCGCTCATAGGATGCACTAAGAAAATGCAAAACTTGTAGGCTAGTGACGTCATACTAAACTTAACTGCACTCACAACAGAAAACTATGGGTTAGTGCTTTGTTGTGGCAGGTGTTTTTCATAACAGTTGAAAAGCATGCTGGGACAAATTTGTGAGATATTCCATGTTTAAATTAGGTCTGTCATCTACCATCCACCAAAAATTGAGTTTATACTCATTCATTTATGAAATTCTTCATCTTCTGGGAGCCTTTCTTGTCTTAGATTATTTACATTTAACCCAAAATAAGGCAGGTCAGTTTTTCAGTGTCTATTGTGCAAGGAGTCAAAGGATAGCAATAATTCCCCAGTACATATTTCTCAACCACTTTTGTATAAAGGAATGAATAATTTTCAACATAATAACTGTGCTTTTGCAATATGAAGTTCTGAGCAACCTAAACCATCCCTGGAAATGAAAAATACTTAGCTCCTGACTTATTTTGAGTAGCTTTCACAGAGTCTATACAATTTCTGAGTTTATTTGATTGTTTTCCTGTTTGATGCTGCATTGAAACTATATAGAATTGATACCCACATGTTATACTAAAGATACATTGCTAATTGTGTTGATCTGCATTGTGTATATTTAACAAAAATTACATGGAAATCATCTTGTGTTTTTACCAGCAAGTCATTACTTGGACATGATAGGAACCACTTAAACTAAAAAAAACAAAAAACATGCCATTACCAAACTGTTTTTACCACTTAATTTAAATATTCACCTCCTTGGCTAACAGGAAATTCACAACCAAAGCCCCAAAAAGCACAATAACATATAGAGTATGAGTTAAATGACACTTAATCCATCTGAAGTTATAAAACAAAAATAAACACAAGTACATTTCCACAGCATTCCACAGTAACAGAAATGAAAGTACTATTTAATTCCAAAATTCCATATTTTCCAAATGCACCTCGTTTTATTTCTCCATTTTTGTGAATTTATTGACTTCGATATGACAAAATAATCACAGCAAAGGCCTACTGCAAATAGGTATATATGAGAAAAGTATAGAGAATTAGGAATACTAGTTGAAGTGGTTTATCTCACAAATGTAATACATTTAAATAAATATATGCTTTACTTGCAGACTGGTAAATGAAATGCAGTGGGGTGGGATAACAGCACACACTCCAAGTCTTCAAGTGTGATAAGCATGAAAAGAATAAATTTCCTCCCTTGTAATGGTTGAAATTAATGCATGTATGCACATTAGTTTACAGAATATGAGGAGCAAAAGGAATGTGACTCCATACTGATGCACACATTTAATGAATGTTGATGGTTGGCTCTGTTTCCCATATATTTTTATTTTCTTTAAATCACAGTTACAACAATTGTAGTATTTCAATTGTTTAGGAGCACTCTAGTATAAAAAGATTTTTCTTTTTTTTTTTATACTCAAAATATTATGACAGAATGAGGGAATATATCTTGGATGTGTGATTATATTATCAATATCCAACTATGATAAAAATGTTGTTTTATTTACTGTGAAAACTTGAATTGATTGTTTTTTGGCACCATCTATGGAATTCCCTCTGGTACCAGATGAAGTCCTTGGTTCCTTAAATACTGTCCAATAAATATAATATAAATACATTCTTTTACCAGAAATCTTTATACTTCCTCATAACAGTTTGTGTAAGACACACTAGCTTGCATGTTTTAAAATAAACCAATTGTATCGAATTTGCTGGAATTTGCTCAACAAGGAAATGCAGACTTTTAAGTCACACAGGGTTTGTCCATGTAGAACTGACAGTTTTAATTACTCTGTAAATAATTTAAGTGCACGTTATGAACAGTATTAATGTGTTTTAGTGTCTATTTTAAGCCTCGGTTGATTTCTAACATGAAAATAAGTTGACTTCTTTTCTGCATTGACATTTGTGTCGACTCATGCAGGTCCTTTGCAGCGAATGTTTTAAACCAATTTCAACACTTTATGGGTGTATAGTTTTTTTGGTTGCTCTACAGTTTTGTAAAACTATGCGGAAAACTAAGAGAAGGACATGAAATTCTGAACCAAGGAACGTCACGTTCATTGGCTCGATCTGTCTTGCAAAGAGCGCTGACAATAATTATGCATTGGTGGTATGCTGAGATGAGCGAAGCTTTTAATTTGTTTCCCTGTAATTGTGAGCATACAACCCAATGTGGTATTTCAACATTCATAAAGACAGTTTTTTTAAACCTGTTTGAAGAGTGTGTAACTTTCTTTTCCCTTTATCTTAAGTTTTTCTTCAGACTTATTGCTTATAGGTGATTAAATAACCAAAGTGAAAGGAGAAAGTAATTATTGAATGACAAACTGAGCTACAAACCCTGATGCATCGAATCAACAAATCAAATTTGTAAATACTTGCTTTATATAAGTATCAATGGCTAACAACAGTCAGCCATAAAATACATGTTCAAGTTCAACAGGTCAAGAAAGGCAAATCACACAGCATCATGTGAAACTAAGGCATGAACACAGAAAATAAATATAGATGATGGCCTGATTCTGATGTTCAACAACCCAATTGTGGCGACAAACAGACCAACCAAACAAACAAAGCCATCATTTTTATAATGACAATATAACAATAGCAATTTAGAGCCATTGGAGGAAAGGAAGATTATAACTTTGACAATATGATGCAGGATTTTTAGAAGAGTTCATCTATGAAGTTACAGGGTTAATGCCACCTCCTGGATATTACTGTTACTACATTCTGGTCATTGGGAAGGTTACACTGGTCTTCAATTAAAATACCTCCACAATAATTTTAAAATTTTACAAAAATCCTGGCTGGCAGTGGTTTCCAAGATACAATTTTATGACAGTTTGTTTTCTTGTTTATATGTTTATTTGTGGGTTTCTTTGTTTATCTCTTTTCAAACTTGCTGTGTCATCCCTGTAATCAATCATTTCACTCATGCCTGTGCTTGAGGCTGGAGAAGAAGCTGTTTAATTGTTCAAATGTTTGGTGGATTTGGAAAGAAATGAAAAAAGGATTCTGAAAAAAATGAGCAAACAAACTCACTCACAGCGTATTTTCTAATATTTTATAGTTAAATAAAAAACTGCACGCAGACCATTTTAGGTTTAGTTTTAAAAGAGTTAAATCGGGTATTTTACAGATTTATAGGGCTTTGGAAATTATTTCTTGTCAAAGGTATGATATAAGTATAAGCTTTCATTATACTTTCGATACAGTCTTGGATCAAACAGTGGAACTCTGAAAATGAATGACAGAATGGGTTTTGGCCTGGAATGCTGAGTAACCAGATTTACTTCAAAACACTGTCTGCATATTACAATACACTTTTCAGGCTCTTTCTATTTAAGGAAGATGAATAAATCTATTGTATAAAAAAAATTGCATACACCATTATGTGAAACAAGATTTTAAACATCAGATAACCAGCACTTTCGTGATTTGTTTTCCGATTCAGGTTTGTAAGATTTAGCACACCAAGTGTTATTTTTGTTTGTGGTGATTTTGAGAGTTACATTAAAAAAGTACATTTACTTGATTACTTCAAATTTAGTAAAACTCTTCACCCAAGAGTTGTCTATTCCTAACTGTGGGTTTATTCCCAACAGCTGAATAAGTGCCTCTGCTCTGTAAATAAGTGCCTCTGCTCGGTAAAGGACCACAGACTTCCGTGTTATGTGAGTTTGAAGGGGTTCTGTGACAGTTGAAGGGGTTTGAGGAAGCGGCAGCTGCATCACATGAGATGCGGCTGGTGCTGTTGTGTCACGTGAGTCGTCGTTTCTAAAACATGGCTCCGAGTAGCGCAGAACAAAACACCATTTTCTTAGTGATTACCGTCTGTTTTCACTGACAGGCGTCCGTTAGCCCACAGCATGGAGTGCAGAGATGTTACACCGCGGGATGAACTCCGTTTATGTAAATGTTGTACAAACTAATCATGCGTGAAACCGGCAGTGAAGTGTTAGCTCAACGCTAGCTAGCTAGCTAGCTGTCACCTGCTACAAGTGGACAGAGGTGAGCTAAACATTCAACCATTTGACAACCGTTGATCCTTCATCAGAGTCAAGTTATATGTATTTTGTAAAGTTTCTGTTGATCAATATTATGTCAGCGGTGGTATTAACCTTACGACCCCCCACCCCCCCTCCTTTCTTTAGTTCTCGTACTATTAGCTAACTATGCTAGCAGTGCTAAGTTGACGTTACTTCCCAAAGAGTGTACTAAAGCTACAGAAAGGGGGGGAAATGTCCCGTTTGGTTGCGGCTGTTGTTTTATATCGTTATGAAAGTGCGACATAAATGTATTTAGTGAAGTTTACTTTAGTAGAGTCACAATTTGTCTGGCTGTAGATGAAGTTTTCTCGCTTTTTGTATCTTCTGAGCTTGTTGTCTGGCAGAGATACTAACCGGGAAAAAAAACGGAAATTCTTCATTTAAGAATCATAAATGCTTTAAATTGAGCGGTTGCATCATGTACGCATGACAATACAGACGCAGTCACGTGAGTTGACTATGGAACGTGTAGTCCCATGTACCTCTGTCATTGTGATCCTGTTCTGTAGAAAATTACTCTTGTTACATTACAGCTTAGCATCATAATTATTTAATTTGCTAACTGATAAAATATGTGGTATTTACTTGGTTGATGGGCTTTTGTCATTTTAAATTATTCCCACAGAAGGACACACAGAAGAGGGGAAGAGAGGGTACCCCGATTGTCTTGGATTCCTCCCATATGGATGTATAAAAGTTGCAATCGTTGGACATTCTGAGGTGAAAACAGCTGCACAGTGTGCCAGTCTTATTAAGCTTTCTCACCATGGATTGGCTGATGCATGCAGTAGAGAAAGACTTGGGGATTGACCGACGCCAGCAAGGCTCAGGACCCCGTCCCCGGGAAGTCGTAGCCCTGGTTCCCTTACGCTGGGTGACGGGGCTCAGAGACAGGAGGGTCATTCGCTGTGCACGCTTTGACAGCATCAGTGAGACTGAAATTGGCACATATCTTCACTGTCCCCAGGCCAAATTGCCTCCTGGCTGGACTCGAGTATGTATTCAGGGTCTCCGGAAAAGCAAAATGAGCTACAGATTGGCCAGAGACCCATGCTATAATCAAACGGAATTCATCTTTCAGGATTCTTTCATCAAAACCATGCAGCGTGTGTCACAGCATAATGTCAGGTAGTGTGCTGTCTTACTTGTTTGCTGTTTTCAATTGGGTTACATCAAAGATAAGTCTTAGAATAAAAATCTCTCTTTGAAGACGATTCATTATTTTTATGATTGTCTAAGTTTGTTACTCTTGTCCAAAGCAAAATGTTGCAAAGTTTTGATAATATCATAGATTGTTTGTTTGTTTGTTTATTTATTTGAGTATTTCTATTATATCAAACTTTATACCTCCACTGCAACTACTACTACTACCACCACTAATAATAATGATAATAATAATAATATTCAAAAGCTTTTTTTTGCAGCAAATGTCTTAGAAAATGCAGCCTGTAACCAGCTCATATTTCTTCTTGGCCAAGGATTTTCTTTTTTTTTGTCTCTGTTCCTCTCATAGGTTTTCATGTCATTTCAAAACTGTTTGAATCATACAATATCCTCAAAAGATAAGAGAAAAAGTCCAAAAAGTGAAAACAGATTTGTTTACCAGAACTGTTTTTAGTCTTTTATGTACTCCAATCTCTGTGTTTTTATTTAAGTAAGGATCTGAATTTTTCCACTTATTCATAACTTTGAGTCATTTTAATAATTTGTTTTTTCACTGTGTAAGAAAGTATGTTGTGTAATATATGACTTATTAACCATACACCAGTATATGAGTTTTAAAAAATTGTTACAAGTTATAAGGCAAAACCCAATCTAAGTCTTTTCTCTCCCTTTTTTTTTCTCCCCCCCCCCCCTAGAAACCTGTGGCGGGAAGCTCATTACAAACTTGTGCAGCCGTATGCAGGGCCAAGTGAGCAGATGCATGTTGCAGCTGTAGATGCTGTGCGTCATGCACTACAGAAACTCTTCAACACCACATTCATCTCATCTGACAAAATGTCACCTTCACTGTCTCCTGCAAGAGAGAAGGACAAGGAAAGCTACTTTTCATCCACTTCATGTGGTTTTTCAAAGTCCCAGTCAGACCACCTGTGCCCTAACATTCTCCCTGTTGAGTGTCTGCTGGAAACTGCAGATATGCTCTATGTTGTACTACCTTATACTCAGTATTCTCTCCATGATATTGTCTCCTTCAGCCCAGCCAAGCTCGCTAACAGCCATGCCAAAGTGTTGTTCATCCTCTACCAAGTACTAAAAGCCTTGCAGGCATGTCATGCAGCTGGTCTGTCTTGTGGAGAACTCTCACTGCAGGACATAGCAGTTGATGAACAACTTTGCAGTCGTCTCAAGCTCAGCCTTGCTCATTATGAGGACCTGGGTATGGAAGGAGATGCAAAATTTGATACTCCTGGTATACAGGATTCAAAAAACATCCTAAGGAAGGAGGTGTGTGTGAGCCAAGAGAACAAGAGACTCTGTGAAGATTGTTTTGGTGAGCTCAAGACATTGGTCCTGGACTGGGTACATGGACGAGTCAGCAACTTCCGCTATCTGATGGAACTAAATAGGTTAGCAGGACGGAGAGATGGAGACCCCAATTATCACCCTGTGCTGCCATGGGTGGTGGATTTCACTACGCCTTTTGGAAAATTCCGGGACCTTCGGAGGTCCAAGTTCAGGCTCAATAAGGGGGACAAACAGCTGGACTTCACTTACGAGATGACTAAGGAGGCTTTGGCGGCTGCAGGGGGCAATGGAGTGGGGGGGAGCAGTGTAGGAGGAGACCTCGGTGCCTCTGTAGGCACTGGTGGTGCTGGACAGCCTGACCATCTCCATGTTCCTCATCATATTTCTGATGTGCTCTCAGACATCACCTATTATGTCTACAAAGCCCGGCAGACTCCCAGATCAGTGTTGTGCAGCCATGTTCGTTCCCAGTGGGAGCCTAATGAATACCCAGCCAGCATGGAGCGCATGCAGAGCTGGACCCCCGATGAATGCATTCCAGAGTTTTACACAGATCCCACTATTTTCCGTTCAATTCACCCCGACATGCCAGACCTAGATGTGCCTTCCTGGTGTAAATCTTGTGAAGAGTTCATTGAGGTCCACCGTCACCTTCTGGAGAGCAGAGAGGTCTCTCAGCATCTGCATCATTGGATAGACCTCACATTTGGTTACAAGCTCTCAGGCAAAGAAGCTGTGAAAGCCAAGAATGTGTGTTTGCACTTAGTGGATAACCACACCAATCTGACCACTTATGGTGTGGTACAGCTGTTTGACCAACCCCACCCACCACGCTTATCTCCTTCCCAGTATGCTCCACCAGAACCACCTCTCCTAGGCCTTGCTGCTCTCAATGTGCCTTCTCTACACATCCCTCAAATTGATACCATGGCTGACACTGTGGATGGACTGGTGCCAGAGTCCACCGGCTGTGAGTCTAGTGGGTGGACCATGGTAGATAAAGATGAAGAGCTTGAACAAGGCATGGAGGCCCTTGACTCATTAGCATCAGCTGGCTCTACTAGTTCTACTTCCAGCTCTGTGCCACTGCCAAACATGGGTTCCACAGGAGGAAAGGTGGGAGGAGACAACACAGCACTCATAGTGTCCCAATCTCCAGGCTCTTTCCCCAGTGACTTCACAAGTGGCTTAGGTCCAGGTTTACGCAGTGCTGTGTTACAGAGAGGTGGGCAAACGAACAAAAAACACGGAGAGGGGAGCGCGAGTGTCACCAATGCAGAGGAAAACCGAATCAGCCTCCCTGAAGGCTTCAATCCACTGCAGCCTTTAGAAGAGTTAGAGAAGCTGAATAATTTTCTGGTCAAGAGTCTGCATGCTGAAGTGTGGCATCCTGCAAGTGAAGGCACAAGAGGGAATATGGTCACTGAGTCTCTTCCCTCACTTACACAGCTCTACCAAAGAGATATGCAGGCTCTTGGTGTCACTATTGCTGAGCTGTTTTACTCCTCTAAACTTAGAGGACTAAAGCCAGGTGCGCCCCTCCGACAGCGGTTCCAAGCCATCATGAAGCTATGCTCAGCCAGTCTCCGTGATGTGCCCCTGTCTTTGCATCATGCTCTTGAGACTCTGCTGCTCATAGAGAAGCACTCTGGCTCAGGACATACACATGCATTCGATTGCCCATGTCCACTCCTTTTCAAATATGAGCCTATTAGCGATGGTCTGCCACCCCCAAACCCTTGCCAGTTACTGAACTCTGTCATCACTCCATTTCCTTTCCCGCCTTATTTTGCTTCTCTGCATCATTTCATATTCTCCTACCACACCAAAATGGAGACTACATGTAGTCTGCAAGGAAGAGACGTGGTCTTTCATCTATGGCAACAGCTTGAGACACTGTTACATGGTAACATCACTGCTGAGGGTCTTGAGATTCTGTTGCCTTTCATTCTCGCCCTCATGCTCGAGGAGTCCACTGCAATCTACGCTGCCTGGTACCTTTTTGAGCCGATCTCTAGAGTTCTGGGTCCGAGGAATGCAAACAAGTATTTACTGAAGCCGTTGATCAATGTTTATGAAAACCCTCACTATCTGCGAGGACGTTTCTATCTTTACACTGACTGTTTTATTCTGCAGCTGATTGTAAGGCTGGGTCTGCAGGCTTTTCTGTCCAGCCTCCTCCCCCATGTACTGCAGGTCATCACTGGCTTTGAAAGCTGTGACTCTGAGTCTGGAGGGGATGCTTGTAAAGGACTTAGGGCCGGTACATGTAATCTGGGAGAGGAAGAGGAAGAAGACTTTCAGTGTGGCAAGGTGCGTTCAACTTCTGGGTCTGTTACTGGAAATATGGGAAGTGGAAGTGGAACGAGTGGAGGAGTTGGGGTCGTAGGAGACACGGGACTGGTGGATTACTCATCTGGCATCAGTCTCAATGACCAAGTATTTCTTACAGAAGCAGAGGATTTTCAGAATGGTTTCTATGTAAACAGTGGAACTGGAGTTGCAGCTGGGAAGCAACAGAACCAGAATGCCACAAGTAAAGAACAGGACCAAGAGTCTCTGAGTGTGGGGAAACTGAGTGACAAAAGCAGCACAAGTGAACTCTCCCTGGGTGATGGAGACTCGATGCGGGACCGAACTAGTCTCAAGTCAGCTGATAGCAGCCAGGACCTGAAACAGGCCAGTGAGGGAGAGGAAGGTGGAGAGCTGGAGGAAGAAGAGGTGACTGAGACTGAGAGTAAAGAGCGAGCCAATGAACCTCCCATCCCTAATCTGGAGCCAGCTCTTTCCAGTTGCACACAAGCTTCAGGAACTACGGTTGCCACTCTTGAGGGTGAATTTGTGAATGGATTGGGAATGGATGAGACTGACAAAGGTGTTGTAGGAGAGCAGGAGGAAGAGGATGAGAATGATCCTTCAGAGGAATCTGAAGAGAAAGAGCAGAAAATTCTTTTAGGTGAGTGGTGGGGGAAGAAATGTGTATTAAAACATTTTAAACTTATCATTATGTAAATGAAGTGCATGCAATTCTGTGACAGTGATTTATAGTAGATGTGTTGATATAGTTAAGTCTACTTGGAGCATAGTGATGTAGTTTTTTTTGTTTGTTTTTTTTTTTTTACGGTATTTTGAGGAAAGCCTTGATTTCGTGATCATTGAAAGCATGTCGCATTCAATATAACAGCAACGTATAATAAACTGTACAGTTATAATCTACTGTTTTTTTTATTGTGTGTTATGTAGTTTTTAAACCGTTTTTTAAAAATGTAATTATATTTATGTATAAGAAACAGTTTTTCCTTTGACTCTTTTCTGTGTATTGTAATAAGCTTGTTTTGTCTTAACACACAGACACAGTCTGCAAAACAGTTCGATGGCTATCAGCAAAGCTTGGACCAACAGTAACATCACGATATGTAGCCAGAAACCTGCTGCGGTTACTCACAAATTGTTATATTGGTATGTAAAATATTCACAAATATATTTTACCTTGTTCTTTCAATTGTTGTTCTGACACGATGGATTCTTTCCATGACTAAAAAAATCTTATTTAATGAAATGAGTTTCATGAACCTGGTGTAACTTTTCTCTTCATCTGTTTACAGGGCTTAAAAATCACCAGTTTGTGGCCCCTGCATCTGAGGAAAGTGGTGTGGAAGATGTGGGAATGGGCAGTGTGTATGAGAAGAAACCTGTAGTTGGTGACCAGACAGCAGGGCCTGTGTTGGACTGTCTGATCTACATTGCTCAACTTTATGGAGAACCTGTGCTCACCTATCAGTACTTGCCTTATATAGGATATTTGGTAAGATGAAAAATATCCAACAGAAGTGCAACATTTGCAAAAATAAACATGCAGTTTAAAAAAAAAAAAAAAAAAAAAACAAAATAAGTTAAATAGCTGAACTGCATGTAAAAAAAAAAACAACAGT
>JAPTYR010000006.1:30756699-30773557 GCA_029814505.1 Siphamia roseigaster | reverse complement strand
CGGAAGCGCTTTGGAGCGTTCATGCTCCCAAATATTGCGAATTATTTTTACAATGCGCATCAACGCGCTTCAATTCGTATTACTTATTTGAGCATGAACGGGGCCTTAGTTGTCTGTAAATAGTACAGCTCTCTGAACACCCACTGTTAACATGCCAACCAGACTGGGGAGTTTGCGCAGAAACAATAGCATGAGAAGAACGACAGGCCCTTTTGACTTTAAGTAGCTCTCTTTCATTTCACATTTAGGTACATAATGAATACTGCAGCACATTAATTGAATATTTTAAAAGTATATGGTAATTTCCAGCAAACATGGCCCGTAGCCTATCTGCTTCACTTTAGTGTCGGACGATGTGCTCCTCCACTGCTTCCTAAACAGCAATATGATGGACAGTCTGACAGTGTCTTTAATAAAAGGAAGGAAATGTTTATATGGCAGTAATGCAATCTAAGTGAAATAATATATTCTACTGTTGGCCTTTCCTATTAAACTTGTCTCTTGTGTGAGATCAAAGAGTGTGAATTTTAAACAGCTATTATCCTCATATTAAGCTTAGGTTTATGACACTCGCAATGGAGTGGTTTTTGATTGCGTTATTTCATTATTTCATGAGGGAGCTTATATCTGCACGGGAGTAAACAGTGAAAGCAAGGAACAGCTCAGACTGAAGTCAAAGCACACAGATCTCATTTATCTTTCACAGCACGCCTAAATGTATGTATACACGCAACTGAAAATGCACATGATTACTCATATATTCATTCTTGAAAGGGGACACAGGCAAACAATGAGTGACACACACACGCACACACACACACACACACACAACTAGCCAGTACAAAACACCATGCAATGCCCACCCCTCACACAAAAACACATCAGAGGGGAACAAAAAGAAAAAAGAAAGCGAGTGCAATGAATTCCAACACAATACTGCAGATCATTTTCCTCCAGACATATGACATTTAGTCAGTTATCATAGCTGTCAAAACAAGTGTTTTCTCTTCTCTGCAAAGCGCAGTGGGTGATGGCGTGGGAGACAAACAAGGGAAGAAGGGAGGGGCAATAAGTGGAGAAGAGGGATATAAGCTCAGCTCAGAGAGGTGATCTATGAGGTCAAGAAAACTTGAATGATGGGCAAACCAAGGAAATGCAGAGATAAAACAGTCTGGTAAAGTAGCAGACAAAAAACTGAGTCAAACTCCCTAACACCACACCCATCTAAAATACATCCTCCCACTAGATAACGGGCTCTGCGTAGTACAGTCTTCTCTGAACTGAGACTGATCACAGACTACTTCACTGTGGATACATCCAAGCCTGGAGGCATGCCCTGGGGAGGAGAGGCCTCTGGATTTCATTGCCGAGCTGTGATTTAGCTGGTCCTCAGATGATCCATCTCAGGCTTCTGAGCTCCTGTTAGGATGTGATTAGATTCACAAAGACAGCTTGTATTTACAATAATGTGCTGTTGGCAGTCAGCTTGTATAGATAAACCATCTAATATTGCTTTGAAAGACTACAGTAAATGTGCAGCCATGTCTGAAAAGAGTGATGATTATCATGCTGAGTAGTGACGCTACAGGCTTTCCCCAGAGCAAGATGGAAGAATTCAATGACAGGACACAGTTCCAAACGTTGTCCTTTATCATTTCTTGTCCCCCAGCCCCTGCTGCTGCTGCTGCTGCTTCATGACTAATAGCTAGGTGCATACATTTGGTACTGCGAGGAGCCTTTCACTGCTCATTCAGCATTATCATTATGTTGCCAATTCCTTACTGTAGCTGTCTTAACAACCTGTAACCCTGTATTCATTTTCCAGTCCCTCTCTTGGACAACCTCTGTGGCTCCCTCATTACCATACATTGATCTGAATAAAAGACTCTACTCTGAGTCGCTCTGAGGTGCAAAGTCCCACAACATGCACCTACTGCCTCATTAAGCTCCTATTCATAATCCCTCTGGCCTGTAATTCTATATTCATCTACTGTTTTTTTTTTTTTTTTTGTGCGTGCATGTGTGTAAAATTCCAACCATTTTCCACAAGTTAAAAAAAAGGTAATTTCTGCTGCTATTACTGGACATGATGGCACAATTGTAAAAGGAGACTGAACCCATGTTGTTATGACATGATGTCGACACTTAACAAGCTCCTGTGTCCTTTTACAGTCCCTATAATTATCAGCTAATGATGTTAATGTTCAAACATTACAGGCATCTCTCAACTTTCCACCCATTTGTTAATCCAGAAACATTATTTTTATTGCGCATGCTGTGTCCACTTGATGTAGCTACTGAGGACTGCACAACTGCTATAATAACCACAGCAGTTCAGCTTGAGTTCTCTCAGCTATAGGCAGAGCTTCTTTAGCCACCCATATCGCTCGTTCACCTCCCTCTCTGGGTATCTTCCTCTATTGTTCTCTCTGAGGATCCCTTATGTTTTCTGCACTGCCCTATTAGAGTCTACATTCACCCTGCGCCACATTAAAATCCCTACAAACCGATGCTCGTGGACTCAGATAAAGATCTCTCTTTTTACTCTATAATATGATCCATTTCAGACAGCACACATTACATTAATATTCTCCCTTTAGATCAGAGACAAAAGAGCCCCAGACTCATGTGCTGTACTGACTGGTGTGTCATCTGTACATCATCCAGAAAGGGAGAGCGAGAGAGAGAGAGAGGACTGAGAGGACGAGGTAGGGATACTCAAATATATGGTAACACTGCATGAATATTTCATCTGCCAGCAGCTGTTTTCATAACCTTTTCTCAGGGCAGTTGCTGTGGTTTCTGCAGTGCTCAGGAGTCATTGGCATGTCAGGATTGGGAAAACCGAGGCGAAAAGGTGGAGTTGTTGGCTACAGTGGCAGGTCAGCTGCAAGGGGACCAATGTGTTGGCCTCTCTGGTCTTTGGTTGTGTTCGAAAAGACAACGGGCATGTGTGTTGGGGTGAATGGATGCCCCTGGCAGGTTTCCCTCCGACGAGACTCTGGCAAGAGAAAGGATGCTTATCCCTGGAGAAGCTGCCCAACCCTTTGTGCCAATTTAGGCCCTGCTGCTAGTGCATGATGGGGAAGAAAAATATTCCTCCCTCCTTTTTTTGCCTCCCATGTGAGAAGCACCCTGACCTGAATACAGATTTGGGAAAATAATACTTGCTCTGTAGATGATGGCAGACAGAACTCTTTTCAGGTTCAACATCTAAAATCCCCCTTTTGCGCCTTAAAGGTGAGGTTTTGGATGTGACTACTGCAGAATCATGCTCTGACTTGTGAGCCAAGTGCGAAGGCATAAGGAACGAAAGGGAGAACACTGTAAGGAGGGAGAAAAACAAGCAAATGTGACTGCGCAGTTGAGAGCTGCAGCGCCAGATTCACAATCATACTGGGAATCACAACACTTTTTAATAATTCAGGATGAATAGAGGAGGAAAAAAATTCTGCAGCAAGCAAGGAAGCCAAGAAAATGACATGGAGGAAAAGAACCCAACAACACCTCCCTGTGAAACATTTCCCAGTCTGGAGACATGTCTTTATGCCTGCTATAGGATTACACTGCATGTTGATATATAAAGCATTCTTTCAGCATAGTGAATCACTGGTCTTGTTGTTATTTATGACCTTGGCTCAGGCTCATACTGTGAGCGTAACAGTCTGTGCTTTACAACAATATTTTCATTTTTTCGAACCACTAAAATAAACTGACTTGCCAAGTAGAAATGAAAATTGCCAATCAATTTCAACATGTAACTGAAATACTTCATGTTGCTGGTAAAGTCCGTCCTTTACGTCACATTTCAATTATGGAACTAAATGAGAGTTTGTATGATTATCATGGTTCGATTTTTCAATTTGTCAGGTCACCTGTACATGTCTCAGACAATACTTTCCTTTCGGTGTAGAGTTAAATTCTAATTGAATTTTGTCTCCAATGAATCAGTTTATTCCGTTGTTCTACTTCTCTCGACCCTGGCCCCAACCACATCTCATTATGTCTCGCTATTCTTAATTTCTTACCACTGGCAACAAGGTAGTGAGTGCAAAAAACATTTACCAATTAGTCTGAGCCCTAGCGATTTTGCCACTCTTGCTAACAATTCCAATTTACATTAATTATTCATTTTGAGGCTACACACACAGTTGTCCCAGCCAGGAGGGCTTTGAAAGAGAGGAAGTGCTGTGGTAAGATCTAATCGTTTGTGTTGACGCTGTTCTGTTTCAAATAGCACCACTTAGCATGTCTGTTATGCTGCCCTGACTGATTATTTTATATGATGTTATGTTTTACTTTTGGTATTTCAGTGGCATCTCTTTTGTCTTGTCTTATAATTGCAATATGCTGCAAAACAAATGGCCACATGTCTATAAATCCTGACTATTTTAGCCGTGTCTGTTTATTCAGGGTGAGCTGACAATACATTAATGTCATAACAAGTTAGCAATTATAAAACGATATCACGAGTCACCTTATTCTGCATTTCCTCAATGACTGACTTTAATTTCCATGTGGATGTGTGCCATTTCCAGAAGTCATGGGTCTAAATTGGCAATGAAGTGTGCCAAGCTTGCCTGCACATGTGACTAGTAATATTTTTATTTGGTGTGAATACAGAATTTGTATATGTTGCACCAAATAATATGTTTGAATAGATATTGTCCCCCCCAGTGGTTATGTAAAATAACATATTCTGATAGAGACCATATGTTTATAGGTGTTTTTGAGTTTTATTTTAATTATTCACATTGCCAGCCAACTGCAGCCTCACATACGAAACAGACATGAATACCATTGCTCATATTTATATCGTCTTTTAACAATGTCATGTTTATTACTGTGACGGGGAATAGGTTGGAGCTCTGAGTGTTTACAGGGCTGCAGGGGCCAAGCATGCTGAGCTGCGGGGTTACAGGACTGGTGCTGAGAGGTCTTGGCCTTTATGTTCAGACATATTCTTCAGGGAACAGTGTTTTCTTTGCACCACATAAGTCTAAACACAAATGCTGACATACACCCCCCCCAACACACACACACACACACACACACACACTTCATGGACATGTCTTATTAATCATAGGGCAGAGAAGAAAGAGCGCTGGAATACACAGAGCAGGATGAAGCTGACTGCAGGCGGCAGAACAAGAACTGGCTGTGAATCAGCACCACTGCGCATAAACCGTGCAAACTTGTTGCTGCTGCAAAAAGGAAAATAATAAACAAATGGGGATGGGGGAAGTATTTTGGTCAATTCAGAAGTTTCACAGTTTGAAATTGAAAGAAATTGAAAACTCATTGTTAATAGATTCAAATAAGTCTGAACTTATAATCAGGGTTTCTTTGTGTAATTTGGAGTTTGGTTTCTGATCAGCTGGACTTGGTTTGACATCTTTTTAAGTTTCTAAGCATTTGATATGTTGGTCTTACTGTTTTACTTAAGTGACAGTCAAGAAAATGCCACTTTATTAAAGAATCATTTTTGATTTTTTTCCCCTTTATTTAAGCATACTGAGTAACTACTTTACAGCCATGCATCAGAGGATTGTTGTTGTTGAAGTCATTGGAGTAGTTAGACATCTAAATAAACTATTACTGTTTACCTGTCACTCTACATATCACTAACAAACAGACCTAGTGAGCTGAAAAAAAGGTCATGTTTTCTGAACCTTTATATTGTGTATCATTTTATCTTAACATCTGCCCTGTCTCTTGTTGTTCTGCCATGTCGAGTTCAACTTGTTTTATTTTTGAAGAATTTGTTGAGACAGATTTACTCAGCCACACCTTCCAGGCTAGATCACATAATAATAAAGGATCCATTCTGACAGAGGCTTTCTGCAAACATGCATTCTGTCTGGTGTGACACAAACCGCACTGACAAGGTAGAATGCAACTGAGAAGCTCTTAATACAACCTGCCACCGTACCTTATTCAGCATATTTTGAATTTACACAATACTGCTAAAATGTACAAGAAGCATTGTAGATTAAAAAAAAAAATATTTCTTAAGTATTGCTGTTTGTTTTTCATTATACAGTTAAAATTCACTTTAAAAAGCAGTTAGTTGTGAAGAGAAACAACAGAAAACTTTAGAGTACAAACAGTTTGGGTTTGCACATATGTGATCATAATATCACTTTCTTCAGCAGGACTACTGTATGTGGGTGATTTGATGACTAGTGTATGGACAGTGAGAGCCGAAATCCTCACTTCTGTAGAAGTGTTTGCACCTGCTAGGTGGGAGGCAGAGAGCTGAAGTGGGCTCATACATACACGGATGTAACAACAGTGGTGTGAATATCCAACAGAGATTTTGTGTATATACGAGTAAGTGCAGCTGCACCTGCAACCAGATCACCTCATCTGCACCCACACAGCACAGAGAGCTTAGCAGGATAATAGTGCCATCAACACATGGTTTCATAAGCTGGGGGGGTTCTGTGTAGAAATGAGAAACTGTCTCAATGTATGCAATGTAATACGCAGTTGCATGTTGTGTGCACATCGGTGCCTGCTGTGAGAGGCCTTGACAGATGTGCGGTGGGTATGCCTTCCTCTCATTGACACATCATGGAGCTTGTATTGTGTGAAGAATGTGGGATTAGGGTGATGTTTACATCATAAACAAGGTGTGATATCTGGCAACAAACACAACGTGATGAAAACGAGGGGGAGGGGGGTCACTGATAAGGCTGTTTCACGGATATTTCGTATTAACTGATAGTTTTTGCCGTTCCTGCTAAAACATCGAACCCTAAAAGCAGTCTTTTTGCATCACAGTAGGTGTTTTTAAGTACCTTTTTAAGAAGCCAACTTTTTTAAAACATCAGAAGATATTTTATTTAGGCCATATTTGTAGTATATGGTTGCAATGTAAGATGGAAAAAGAGTGCACTGATGGAGGTTACATCCCAAATTGCATACTTTTTATCCTTGACTTTTAGGGACATTGAAGCATAATGTGGTTATCTGATTCTCTTCTTGCTTCAAACTAGGGATGGAAATGATGACCACCAGTCAGGGAAGGCTCAATTGCAAAAAGAAAAGAATTATGACAATGTATCAAAGCACAAAGGGCCTTTTCTTCCCTATTTTCAGTGATCTAACTAAAGCGTACCCTGTTCCCTGCCACCACATAAGCTTAATAGATTATTGGCATAGTTTACAGGTTTGCTTGCATATTGAAGCGTACGAGGGTGTGAGGGTGTGAGGGTGCATCTCCTTATTTAATAGCAGGTATGTCTACTCAGTACAGATAAATGATATGTATTCATATTTGTGTCTTAAATGCTTCCTGATAAAAACAGAATATCCTCATTTGCAACAGATCAGTGAATTCCAGGGTGATCAGTCTTTGGGGTCAATTGGCTTTTCATGTCAATGACACCATCCCAGATACATATATATTTCTACTGACATCCCTACAGCCCACTTTATCTCATATTTTGTCCTTCCTTCCCTATTTTCTCCTTTTTCACTCTTGCCTTATTTCCTCCCTCTCCACTTCAAACAACTCTTTGTACCCTCTTTTTTCATTGTTGACAATGTCACTGAATCTATTAACTTCCCTTTGACCAATGCTGCACAGCTTCGCCCTCAGCGACACAATCTGTAAATTTGTTTAGAAAGACATCAAGTTGCGAATCACTGGCATGCAAACATTCACTTTTTACCTCTTTGGCATACTTTGTGGTCTTTCAAAAACAGCATCTTACATTCCCCAGAGACAGAGAAACAAAAACAGAAGGATGTAAGCAGAGCAAACAACACTGGTAAATACAGACAGAAAATAATTCAAATATGTAGGTTTGTTATCACGTGGTAAATCAGGCGGGTTTAAACCTTCGGGAAGGGGTTTGACACATTGCCTATTCAGCAGCAGCGACAGCTCCAGGGGGTAGTATGCACACACTCACCTTCCACCAGTGGATAGAACATCCATGACACAAAAAACCTGTTTCTCTCATTAGAGCCAAGACAGAGCCTAATGTCTGCCAATATACTTTCACCCCTCTCTCTTTTCCCTTGTACTTTTATTTGAGTAATAAAGTCCTTTGTCTTCTTTAGCTCCTGTGAAGCGAGCAACGTAACAAGTCTGTCACTAATAATACTTTTTTGTTACCTTGTCCTCAGTGCCTCTTTGTTTTCCCTTGATGCCCTCATGCCTCTGGGATGAGGGACTCACGTTGGCAATAGTGTGAATTAGCACACAGACACATAGGGGATGAAAGACCAGCTCTTATTACGGCTTAAACGCATGAGCACACTTCTGGGAATAGAGATGTGTAAATGAGCTCCACACACCAAGTGTTGTCTTTTCTTGGCTGTTGTTTTGCTCTTTTAAATAATTGACAAGGCTGTGCTTGTAAAGACAGGGACAAATCTGCTGAGTTAATGTCCCAGCCAGCGGACTTTTAGCACCAAATGCTATCAATCCCCCCTACATAGAATTGTTACCACCATGGCAGTTCATAAATCTTATGTAACCCCAGCTCAGCAATATAACAAGTCAGTATTCCACTAGCGTGTTGTGTTTATTGTTTCGGTACAGAGCTGGCAGCAGATGACATCTGCTATATTTACCCTCTAGATTACGTTCAATTTCCAAACAACACTTTAATGTTAGGCAGGTCTCTGCATTGGGGCTGGGGACATATTAACGTGATTGCTGAGGGCAAACTGTAGGCTGTTCGTGGCCATCTGGGGAATAAAGAGACTTGTAGTTTTGTAAGAGTTGGAGCTGTCAGGGGCGCACACATGGCTTCGACAGTGATCTTATAGTGGGGTGTTGGGGCACAGCCGTGGCAGTGTTCACTGTCAGACTGTGGCATCTCTGTGTTCCCCAGTCTCTCATGGGAATTGAGCTGTGTGTGATTGAGGCCTTGACTGAGAGCAGCGGCTACGAGGCACAGCATACATGGTGACTATCTATTAGCTTGACAGTCTTTTTTTCTTGTTTCGTTTCTCTTTTTTGACTCCAGGCAAGGCTGGATACAGCTTTCTCTTCAAGGTCCCTCACCAGCCACATAGATGAGAGTGGAAATCTCTCTTTGGAATAAAAACAACTCTGAGTTTTACCCTTTTGCTTGCCATCAAAATCCACCCTCCCATTACAAAAAGAAAAATAAAGAAGCATCACTACCACACTAGTGAAGGAAGAAAATCCATACCTGACGGTGTTTTGATCAACACCCCGCCTTTAGACCACACTGTTAGGACATATGTTCCTTTGTTGTCCCAAAATGACGGCCAAGAACAATGACAAAACCCTCTAAGGACAGTTTTCTTTCTAAGTAGTTTAATCTCAGACAGAACGGCACCTGGATTTTAACCTGACATGCAAAAGAAAGCACTTCATTAGAATGCACAACTGAAACCCTGCAGGATCAAGGTGATTGGAATGTAAAAGAACCTGCTGCTGCTGCTTTCACTACTGTGTACTATACTGTCTTAGCACCTCCACCCTAAACAAGGGTCTCCCCAGTCACACCTCGTGCCAAAAGACAAAAATTAAAAAGGCGCTGCAACATTATTAAAGACGTTCAGGATACAGCACGGCACAAAACCATCATAGTCCAAACAGTCCTGCAGCGTATGCCACGTATCGAAATCCACCTCTGTGTGTCATTCTAGCTCAGCACGAGCTCTGTACTCCTTACCAAGTATTTGAATAATTAACATGCTTATCTCTGGCGTACAAAACGGCACCTTGCACCTCTATTCTGACTTTGATGCCCAGTATTTATGATGCAAGGCCTTAATGGCTTGAATGGTTTCTGTGAATGAGGGCCAACTCTAAAGAGCAATGCTTGTTAGAGAAGGAAAACAGACAAATGTCAAGGACTTCACTCTCATTCAGAGCCCTGAAATACACAAGCAAATTGTGTCAAAAGAGGTCCTTTCTGCACCAGAAATAGATTTCATTTTGATGAAGGTAGGCTGGGAACACAGCAGGACAGAATGTTGAAAATAGGGGGTAAATTGAAAAGTGGTAATTCCATTTCATTCTTATTCCTATTGTATGAGCCTTAATAAGGTCAATATACAGTCCTGCTGTTATAAATGACTGAATGTAAGACAATCTTGACAATTGTAAAGGATTTGCATATAAAAAGATGTGCGATTGTAGGGAAGACCTTGGCCTATATTCTGTAATTACTACTACTCCATCTGTCTCTCATCCTTGCCTTTTAAATAATGCGCGTCCATTCCTCTCCTCAACTATCTTTTTGATTCTATAGTAAATCCTCAAGCCATTATATGAGGCAACATCTGGTACCAGCCTGGTTCTCACTGATTTGCTCTTAAAATATTTAACACTTCGAAGCACTAATTATTGCAATTTCAGACAGGACGAGAGCATATAGTAACCCTATAAAAAAAGATGATAAGGGAAGGACATAAGTTTCATCCATTCTTTATGGTCTGCTTTAATTCTATTCATTCTGAAGTTGATAAAAGCAGGAATTTTTAGTTGTTGCTAATATGCTGGCCACAGTAGGCATTAACATAACAGAATGAATCCTAACAGGTTGCAGCAATTACCTCATCCTGGCAGTCTCTAAAAGTCAGTCTGAACCCTAACAGACATATGAGTGCAGATAACACTTGCCAGAACACAGACACGATAGATATTACAAGCACTAAGCTCAGATGTGATTGTGACAGTAGCCTGTCTCATTAAAGCCAGGGATGAGGAGGTCGGCTCTCGTGGAGCTGTGGAGCAGGAGGTGAGTGGAGTGACAGAGCCAAAGACAGGAGATGTGAAAATGGAAAAGAGGATTCTTGTTCTTTTTTTGTCTGATCACATTCACTATTATTTAAGTAGCAGACACTTGTATTTGAAAGCATCTTTAAAACTGTGCAATCCAAAGACGGAATTAACTGTTGATTTCACATTAAAGACTTTGATTTAAATAAGTTTGACAGTGACATGGATGGAGTGTGAGATTAATTTGAAGCAATATAAATCACTGCCAGAAATTCCATCAGTTCAGACTTATTGTTAACACAGGAGACTAGACATGCATGTGTCTTTACGTTAACATGCAGACAGAATTGCAAATCTATCTTTAATTCTGGTTCATAATAAGGAGTACAAATGTATGTGACAGAAGTGCCCTTTTCCCCTTTCTTAACTTTTGCTCTATCTTGTGATGATATGCCACTCCATCTTAAGGACCTGCTAACTCTCAATGCCAAAAGGGCAGATGCCCAGGTGCTGTGTAACTGAATTGCTGTCCTCAGCACACAAAGGCAATGTCGCCTGGGGAGGATGGCTCAGGAAGGGGGAGAGCTGTCAGAGTAACAGGAGAGCACCTGGAATTACTGTCAACAGTCTCCTGGACTGTCTCCCCTGCCTCTCCCCCAGCTCCCTCCTGTCTCCTAAGATCTATGGCATTCTCATTGACATTGACCTTTAAACTCCAATTAGCCACTTAATCAGAAATTAATAATTAATATTAGAAAAACCAACAGGGCTTAGGTTGTTTGTCTCTTTCACCTCATTATCATCTGCTAATGACCATCCTTGCATCTCATTTCCACAACAAAGGACGAAGAGATGGCGACTGCAAAAGAATCAGCTGATTTTTTTTTTTTTTTTTAAATGCCAACCTAAGACAGGCTGTTTTTTTTTTCATGTATGTTCTAGAATTTTCACCTCTGACTTCTCTTCCAAGTTAGATGTCCTGTGGATTTAATCATTCAGATGTCTCTTCAGACTGCATTAATAAATGCACTCCTCAGCTGCATAAGAGCACCACATCCTCTTCTGAACTCAGAGCCCTCATGCCCTAATTCAGTGTAAAATGGTTGACAGGAAAGTGAGAAAATGGCTTCTGGAAAAATAAAATAACAACAGTTCATGGCAAAAAAAAAAAAGGACATGCATACCAGTCAGTGCTGTCTTCTCCACACACACTCCTGTTAATTATTTGTCATCTTCTGTTAGGTGTCACGTGGTGAAACTATGCCAGGGGCGTACATGGAAATACTCCTGAGTATTGGACACTAAATAAATGGTTTTTGGATTTGAACAGCCTCCTTTGGCTAAATAAGATGGTTGGAATGCAGTGACAGAAACAGAGGTGCATCGTGAGGCAGTATAATAAATTTGACTCAGCTTTCCAATAATTGGTAATGTTCTTGTGTCAATTACCTTTGAGGCTGTGTTTTCTTGGCTAGATCTACAGACTACAAATGGCTCAATTTGATAAAAAAAAATTTTGGGAGGGCTATATCCCATTAAAAACATCTTTATTCAAAGCACTGTATATGGAGGAAACGCTTCCTTACATCCTGTCTTTACTCTTTTTAAACTAAACAAAAGAAAAAGGTCCTCGAGATTCACCCTTTTACATTTTTAAACACGTGTCACAGAGGAGTACGAATGTTGTCTTCCTCTCAGATTTGGTTTCTATTTTTCAGGCAGCTTAAAAAGATTTAAGGGATCAGTTTGAGGTTGATATTTTTGCTCCTCTCTACATTATCCTCTTCACTTCTCCTCAAACCTTCTCTCCTCCAAACTCTCAGTCATCAGTCCATGCCGCCTCACACCCTCACCGAAACACAAGCCGAGCTGAAAAGTACAACAATGCAGAGTTGATAAGCAGTGATAGCAGACGGCTGACACTGTGAGGGGATTAAGAAGATGATAATATAAGCAGGGAATCTATTCTCTTTAAATAGAACTCTTTCTGGGTTTGGGCAATGGTGCAGCATATTATAACGACAGATGGGCATTTATTGGTCATGTGCAAATTCATGTCGTCATCTTATATCATATGTATGTAGGTTGCGTTTTGCCGATGGAAAGTGTATGTTTGTCCTTTAGTACAGAGATTTTTTTTTTTATGGCTATACAGTGTATTTTTTCTAACTTCAATTTTTATGAACATCAACATAGCCCTTCACATCTATGAGCCGCCTCATCCTTTGTTTGAAAGCGTCTCCCTAGCAGGAGAGAGGAGCCCCTTGACATCTGTGGATATTTGATATTGCTGAGAGCAGAACTGATGCTGAGCTTGGTGAAGAGCTGTTCTAATGCCACCAATACATGCAGGCCCATGAGTTACAGTCACGCAGAGCTAGGGGCGGAGGCTAAAGGTGTTTCGCTTCGACTGTATTCATTGAATTAAACTTGTTAATTGGAAATCTTCCACCTTTATCTGTTGGAACTGTTGGGTCAACATCAGCTTGGGACTGTTGTAGAGTCATTGCTTGTAAATGCAGCTGCTGTAAAATAGCATACAAAACAGCATTTCAGAATTTCGGACGGGATTTATCTCTGCACATAATCAGTGACAGAATATTAAAATAATGTGTCTGATAAATGTGCAGGTCAGTGAATGTAGGTATAATTTGATTGATGATGTATCTAGATATCTTTTCTTGTGAATTTGACACAAGAAGAAAGTGGTAGGCCTTGGTTGATGATGCATTAAAATTGATGCACGGATTAAAGTTCAGTTATAAGGGTAAGGTGAGTGATGTTTAAAGCTGCTTATCAGTGGTTTTGCATGTTTCAGCCTGTTAGGCACAAATTATGTATATGTTAGATTACAGCCAAAGCATGCCATTTTTTTGGGAGCATGACATGAGTTGTGAATAATTTCCAACCCTCCGGCAGCCATCAGGTTGGGTACTAGCCAGTACTTGTAGAAAATATAAGCTCATTTTAAATATAGTAATGATATTTTTTAAATTAATCCAACTACTAACAGAAGGGAACCATTGCACAGCAGAATGTATAAAACACCACTGAAATAACTCGATACCTATAAATAGGTAATGACTCCCTGGATAAAGTGTGATACTCATTATTTATATACATTTGTATTTTTGTATCATCACATTTTCTCTTTCAAAGAAAAAGTCACCCAGTCAGTCAAAAAATAACACGGCAGTTTCATTATCTTAATCTACTATGAGCCAGTAGTTTATATTATAGCCCCGTTATCTTAGCTCTGTTTCTAACAACTGAAAAACCACATGGAAACAACATATCACCTCTGTTTTGCATACACTTTGAGCTGTTAGTAGCTGCTCTAAACATCCATTTTGAAATGTCTAAACAAGGTTGTAAAACTGTCACAGTCTTGTCTGAACTATGCATTAACAACCATTGCCTCCAGTTGTGAAAACAACAGCTTTTCTATTCTTTTAACATTGTCAGAGTTTTTAACTTGGAAAATTATTTATTATAAGGAATCATCATCATCATCATCATCAGTTTCTCCCCCTTAATTTTCAACGCAATGTTCGAACAAGAATGCAGTAACTCACTACTCCCTCTAGTGGTCAAATGTATTTACAGTGTCACCCTTTGCCATCCCTATGTTTGACTTCTGTGCAGATTAGATTAGATTAGATTAGATTAGATTAGATTAGATTAGATTAGATTAGATTAGATTAGATTAGATTAGATTAGATTATCATTATTGATCCTTTGCAGGAAATTCTTGGTTACTACAGCAGAAGAGCTGCAGGAACAGGCTACCCCCGACAGGTGCCAAAGAAGATTCCAGGAATACAGAACAGAATGCAAGCACATACAATGAAACCTACTTAGACAGCACAATGTAAACATGGTACACGTGGAAACATGATGGGACTTTTTGGGGGGATTCTGGGTTGGAAAAAACATGCAGAAAAATCATCTATGCAATTCCAGACAAAAACACCTTGGCAACATCAGAACTCTTCTTCTAACCACTCAAATATTTATGATAGTTTTGAGTATTTTAGAGCATAAATACAAAATAAAGCTCCTTTAAACATGTAACAGGTAAACCATAAATGCTCGTGCATTTTTTTCTACTGGTGAAGTGCGTTATGAATTGAGTTCATAAAACTATTATGGTCATGATTAACCTCTTCAGGAAATCCAAAAGGCAGTAAGAAGTAAACAGAAAAAAAATGAATTATACTGACAAACATTTGTGACAACAGATTTGAAGAATAGTTCTGAAATGTCAACTGTACTTTGATAAGTAGCACCAACCAAAAGGATTTACAAATATTCACTTCTGATGTAACATTACCTTACAACAATAATGAGTGGTATTTAATTACATATTGATGTCTGTGATACTGATCTGTCATTGTTTCAAGTCACCAATCAGATTTTCATGCTGCTACACTAGTTCTCACTGGGAATGAGCAAAAACATTTACATACAGCTCAAACCTAATGTACAATAGTAAGTATGTATGGCTGTAGTCTACACGTCATCCTCTTCATGTTTGTTTTTAACAGTGTCAGTTTAAGAGCTTTAGTGTGCTTGTCTACACAGATAACATTGATGTGCCCGGAGCTACATAATCCAAAAGGCACAAAGCAGAAAAAGCCTAAATGAGCCTTCTCAGTGTAACATGCAGCCACAATTACAACACATCCAGCATGGTATATTCAGTGGACATCTCGTCCTTTCCATCTCAGAGATGTTCTGACAGATCATCCCTTGTGCCCACTCTATGGCTGACTGGTTTTGAGAAAAAGAGAGACTACGAAAGCAAGACGGACACTAAGTCTCACCACACAGACACAGTGACGTGAAGCTTGCATGGCTACATAAATGTACAAATCTACCCAGATACACACTCACACATGGAGACGTGAAGCCGTAGAAAAGACATATAAAAATGACAAACACATTTCAAATTCAGTCGCAGAGAAAGATACAAGGACAATGTTTCATCTGTTGTTGAAAACCACTGTAACAAATATACAACATGTCTATACATATTTCTGGATTATATGGACATGACTGTAGCTCGTCTTAGTAACGATGAACTAAACAAATTCATGGTCCACAGATTAAAATATCAGCCACGAGAAGCCTGCGGACAAAAAGCAAACCAAAAGGCCATCCTGTAATTTGCATGTCAACCTGGGAGGTGGTTCCAGTGTGTGCCAGTTTTTCTTTTATGTGTTTGTGAATGGTGCATCTGTCAAAGTAAATGCTCTGCCTGATGCATCAGCCAGGCTCCTCGGAATGTGTTATTTTAGGTGCAAAAAAATTCAAATTCACCAGAGAAGTTCTGCACTGTTCCTGCCAACGCTGACGCATCTCTGCCTCACTCTCGTAGGCTCAGATGTGCTGGCATACTGAGCACTTTTGGCAGACTGGTGAAATCTGTACTTTGAAATCATTTGTCTTGAATTAAGTGATTTTCTGTCCGGCATTGTGCAGTGGAAAGACAGCCGATTCCCATACAAAAACCTTGGACTGAGCAGACACCCAGCATGTTTGCAGGACAGAATCCTCAGATGTCAATCACTCTGATTTCAGCCCTCCATTTATCCATTATCATAAATGAAAAATGAAAGGGTTCTGTGGGAAATCACCTCCTTAAAGATCCCTTGACGATAACCATGGAATATCAGATGGAATAACTTTTACCAACATGTCCATTAGTGTGACAAAAAATACAGACCGACATATTTTCTCATACTTTAAACTTTAAAGAGCATCTTTCAGAATACATATTGTGAATCATGCTGGTTCTCTTAAAAACACATTTCAATGTTCATAAATGATAAAGCTCTTCTTGAGAAGGAATATTAAGCTCTTAAAAATGGATCTTTTCTGGAAAAACTGTTAAAGCTATAAGCACTCGTCAACACTGTGGGTTTCATTGCAAATGTTGAAACAGCTATTTAATCTAATGGCAGCAAGAAAAAGATGTTGTTTTTCTCTGCCCCTGAGGCAAACTGCAGAAGCACATTTACTCAAAACAGATGTTTTTTCTCCCACAATACACTCTAAAAAAATACAATTATGTTGCAAGAAGTGAACGTTGTGAGGAGTGGGGGGGGGGGGGCGGGGGGGGGGGGGGGGGGGGGGGGG